>OY783194.1:8222255-8350288 GCA_963678675.1 Xiphydria camelus
CCTCGGCAGTCTGGCTTTCGCAAGAATTTTAGCACCCAAACCGCGCTGGTCAAAGTTGCTGACGACATCCGGTCCGCCATGGATCGCAGAATGCTTACAATTCTTGTGATGTTCGATTTCTCAAAGGCCTTTGACTCCATATCCCATAGCACCCTCCTGACTGCGCTTGAGAGATTGGGCTTCTCGCTCTCCTCGCTCCACTGGTTCCGCGATTACCTTACCAACCGCTTCCAGGCCGTGTTAGGCAACACTGGTGCAATCTCTAGCTGGGGCGCAGTCACCTCGGGTGTTCCGCAAAGCTCGGTCCTGGGACCGGCTACTTTACTCTATTTACGTGCGCGATCTCCCGCTGGTCCTCCGTCATTGCCTGCACATGCTATATGCTGACGATCTCCAAATGTACCTTCACTGTTCTCCGGCTAAACTGGCCGAGGCTATCCAACTTGTCAGCCTAGACGCCTCCTCGGTGCTCGCCTGGGCCTCCGCCAACTCTCTCAAACCTTAACGCTTCGAAAACAAAGGTCATCATCTTCGGCACGAGTAGATATATCAACTCCATTGACTACGAAACGCTTCCCAAGGTTATGGTCGGCGGCGGTGGCCTTGTCCCCTATTCTCAGACGGTGAGGAACCTCGGAGTCCAATTCAGCAGGACACTATCCTGGAATTACCATTTCTCTGAGGTTGTTAGGCGTATGAATGCCTCGCTCTTCCAGCTAAAGAGAAATCGCGACTTCCTGCCCGTTCACCTTCGGAGGAAGCTGGTAACGGCTCTCGTCTTCCCGCACATGGATTACTGTGGTGCGTTATTCGGGGACATTACCAATGAGCAGATCACTAGGGTCCAGAGGGCTATGAACACTTGCATCCGCTTCATTCTGGGCGTTCGTCGTGATGAGCACATTACACCTTATCGTCGTAGCCTTCACTGGCTGGACTATAAGAGGAGGCTAACATATCTCACCGGCTCTCTGCTCTTCTCCGTTCGCTCATCCGGAGAGCCCTCATACCTGGCTGATTCGCTTCAAAATAGAAACGTGCTTCGGCTCCACGACACACGTGAGCCTGTCACCAACCTGCACGTCCCCGTTTGCCGCACCACAGTCTTCCTAAAATCTTTTTCTGTCGCTTGCTCCCACTCTTTGGAACTCGCTCCCGGACGACATTAGGGAGTCGATATCTCTCCTCGCTTTCAAGAAAAGATTCTTTCACTGGCTGTTGTCCGAGGTTTGAGGTCTAGACAAACTGCCTATTGTGGCTAATTACTTATGTTAAGCTTCATTATGGTATGGTATGTATAGAATGTACAAATAATTCTATTGCGGAACGCCTAGATAGTCATTTTGCCGATGTTTCTTTGTGATGTTTTTATTGTTATTTATTAACTTTATTTACTCGTTATCATTATTACTTCCTTATTTGTTTATATCTTATGTTTGTTTCTTCTTATATTTGTTTATTTCTTATTTTTTATTCTTACCGTTAAGTTACTGTTTTAGTTACTTGCTTAGTTATTTACTTTTATTTGTGTACCTTAGTTATTTACTTATTGTTACTCATGTTACTATGACTTACTTATTGCTGAGTTATTTAATTTAATATGTACTTCCTTTGTGTGCTCTTAGAGGGCTTGCCCTAGAGCAAATAAATGCTTCTCTCTCTCTCTCTCTCTCTCTCTCTCTCTCTCTCTCTCTCTCTCTCTCCTCTCTCTCTCTCTCTCTCTCTCTCTCTCTCTCCTCTCTCTCTCTCTCTCTCTCTCTCTCTCCTCTCTCTCTCTCTCTCTCTCTCTCTCTCTCTCTCCTCTCTCTCTCTCTCATCTCTCTCTCTCTCTCTCTCTCTCTCTCTCTCTCTCTCTCTCTCCTCTCTCTCTCTCTCTCTCTCTCTCTCCTCTCTCTCTCTCTCTCTCTCTCTCTCTCTCTCTCTCCTCTCTCTCTCTCTCTCTCTCTCTCTCTCTCTCTCTCTCTCTCTCTCTCTCTCTCTCTCTCTCTCTCTCTCTCTCTCCTCTCTCTCTCTCTCTCTCTCTCTCTCTCTCCTCTCTCTCTCTCTTTCCCCATACGTCATTGTCAGCCATGCTGGATACTGAGGGAGGGAAACCCAATGGTCCCAAGCCGACAGGAGGGTTAGGATCCTATTATCGACCACACTCGGCTTGGCATAACCAGTCTTTGCCTTGCCCCTGAGAGGGGGTGGCTCACAGGCTTCTCCCCAAGTCCTTCCTGAAGTACCTCTCTTTGGAGGAAAACTAATGCCTCAATTTGCTTATCGATCGCTGCAAACCGCACCCCTCTACCCCTCGGAAGGGCCGCTGTCCGCTTAACAGGGGGTGGGGTTTCGCTGGGATCGCCACGGGGGGGGGGGGGGGGGGCTGCTCCGGGCGGGCCTCCAGCCACACTTCTCGATACTGTGAGGGGTCTGTCTTTCCTGTCTGTCTCTGTCCTCTGTTCTCCCTCCACTTCCACTATCGTCGTACGAGGTGGAGCATATCATACCTTCCTCTTCTGATTCAGACTTAATAATCCTAGCGAGTCTCTTCTTCCTTGGCGGGGAACTCAGACTATGTCCGAGGAACACGAGCAGCGGCAGCCTCCTTTTTAAAATGTTCCACTGTCTTCTCTTTCTCCCTCATCTGGAGGGTGAGCTCCACAATTGTCATTTTCATGAAGCAGAGGCCCCCTTTGTCGATAGCTTTACCAACGAGAACCTCAACTCCTTCCGCAATCTGGGAGACTATAGTCTTGAGCCTGATCTCCTAGATCTCGCCCAACCACAGCCTAAGAATCTCACCCACTGCAGTAGCCTCTATCTGCTTGAGGCTCCCTGGTTCCAAATCAGCGCACATGTCGCACTTGTGTGAGTCTTGTTCCGATCAATCGAAGTGATTACGATCGCTAGCCTTCTGCTTGGGAGGGGAAAGGCGAGACCGCAGCGCCTTAATCGACCTCCTTCCAGTGCTCGCCACATGATCACTAGCAAGGGGTCGACAAGAATTTCCTTAATCTCCTATTTCTCATTCTGCCGATTTATCCCGTGGAGGGGGGTCTTCTGCCATCGCCTCCATCGCCGAATCTCCCCCCTCTTCCGTAGCCGATCCGGTGTGTGAAACCATCTGCCGGAGGCGACTATCCCTCTCATTTCCTTCCTCTACTAGTGAGATCTTAGAGCCCGATAGCCTCTCCCTGAGGGAAGGGGCATCTCCAGACACACTGGAGTCTTCTACTCTTCTATGCCTACCAAGAATGAGTCCACGTCAGGCTCTACCACTACCTCGACGGCCGCACTGGACACATCAGCAGTCCCTCCACCAGACAGGGAAGCAGCACTCTCCGACCCCTTCCTCGAACTGCGGGCAGAGCCGCTTTTACTACCTCTCCCCTCCATCTCTTCTTTATTGTTGGTCTGTATGTCATTCATATAAAAGTATTCATCTTCCTCCAGTTCGCCCATCATGGAAGCGAACACCTCAGTGCAGCCACTTTCTCGGGAAAAGTTTAGCCCTAGTTATGCATACAGAAACTGAGAAGCGGCTTTCGGGTGGTCAGCCCTATCCGCATAAAGTGGCTCTACTAAAAGGGTTACAGGATAGTACCATACAAGATGTTAAAGGTTTTCCGTCACCCCTACCGTGTGGACGCGTACTGATCTGAGCGACCGCTCTTCCACACCTCAGGCTAGACGGTAGACCCTGAGTTACCCTATCGCCCATCGGGTATGAGGATACCGTGACCAACCGGTCCTCCATACGTCCGCTTAGCGGCCCGGCTTCAACCACCAGATTGGCTCCAGTCAGGTGAGCACGAGGGTCTCCCCACTTTAAACATGCGATCCGGGATCTGGTTTCCGGGATCTTTGCTCGCATACCCAAGGGTGTGCAGGACTAAAGCCATGTATCGACTTTGCGAGGCTGGTTCGTGAGGCTGTCGCGCGAGGCGCGCCTCGCAAAGTCGACTCCTGCGATCGCTACGAGGTGAGGCCGAGGCTGTCTCTACCCGAGCAGCTTCGGTGCGATCCGGCGTGCTGTCGGTTTTTGGCGATGCTCAAAGGCGCCCCCCCCCCCCCCCCCCCAACTGTTTGCTTCGTATAGACGCTAAATTACTTGGCTCATGCTCGGATGCTTATTTCTTTATTTGTGTTCCGTCGCACGATAGACGGAATTCAGAATATCGGTTCGTACTGTTTGATAGCACCGCGATCTGAATACCTCACTAATCTAAGGGTTGATCTAAGTGTTAATACATACTCAAAATCATTTAAACTCATGCGAGAGAAATTGTGGATCGTCTCGTCTATACATTCATATTGCATATCATCCACCCTTTTGGGCACCTAATAGGGGAAGGCCTGGCAAAGTTGATATACCGGGCAAAGAGAGTAATCATATTATCAATTGACATAAGCTCTACTGCACGACGCTGCCTGCTGTATCGAGAGTACCATTTCATAGTTTGTTAGAAAACAAATAAATAGCGGATTAGATTGGAGACGTTGTCGATATATAATAAGAAAATCGTAACACGTCGATCCATTGAGATTTTGTCGCAGTAAGTTTATTAACTTTTGAGTATCAAATATTGCTGATTCTACAAAATAAAATACATAAGAATATTGTACGTTCAAGAAAAAATATTTTTTATCAAATGTGTCTACCTTGTATAACCTCAGTGTGTGTGTGTATTACCATATAATATCATTACTATACAATCCGTTCCCCTCTATACACGCCAGCGTAGCACATTGCATATCAGTTGGCGCTATCGAATCCAAGATGGTTCCCTAAAATTCGGTGACAATACCGACAGCCCAGACACGAACCAAATAGACGTTTCAGTCCGAAAAACGTCGGTCATCTCAATAGTGGTGAATGTGGCAGATGCTCTGACAGATACCCAGTTTGATAATCGTTTGGATTTTTTTTGCATAATCAAGATAGTGAACGGAAGCAGTGCCATTTTTTCTGGTTGTGCATAAAGAGGAAAGGCAGGAAAGGAGACATCAGTATCTCAGAAGAAGTGCCATCAGATAAGTTACTTCCTAACTGATCGATTTAACCTCATTTTGATCACGTATATAAAGGACAAATACTTTGTGGACATTCTATTTTTTGTTTTCAGCGTCATGCGAGAACGGGAGGAAGCAATGGATTAATCAATACATTTGATATTTGTTCACCGTCAACAATCAACCCGGATAGAAAAGAATTCTCTAGAACTCTGCGGTATAATGCCACGGTAGGAATATCAGGTTCTACCGACACGACGTGCTTCGACAAGGTCTGTATCAACTTTAGCGGTATATTGGTGGCACTGCACTAATTCTGTGGCACATTTTTCTATCTGGGAAAGCATATTATTATGGTAGTACAGCTGTACAGCGTTCCGATAATATACCCTCTTCCTGTACTGACAGTATACATGTATTTTTTTTACCTCTAATATGACAGAATTAAAAATCTCGACCTTTTGTCGAAGCACGTCGTGTTGGTAGAACCTGATATTCCTACCGTGGCATTGTACCGCAGAGTTCTAGAGAATTCTTTTCTATCCGGGTTGATTGTTGACAGTGAACAAAAATCAAATGTATTGATTAATCCATTGCTTCCTCCCGTTCTCGCATGACGCTGAAAACAAAAAATAGAATGTCCACAAAGTATTTATCCTTTATATACGTGATCAAAATGAGGTTAAATCGGTCAATTAGGAAGTAACTTATCTGATGGCACTTCTTCTGAGATACTGATGTCTCCTTTCCTGCTCTTTATGCACAACCAGAAAAAAATGGCACTGCTTCCGTTCACTATCTTGATTATTCGAAAAAAATACAAACGATTATCAAACTAGGTATCTGTCAGAGCATCTGCCACATTCACCACTATTGAGATGACCGATGTTTTTCGGACTGAAACGTCTTTTGGTTCGTGTCCTGGCTATTTGGTTCGTGTGTGGGCTGTCGGTATTGTCACCGAATTTTGGGGAATCATCTTGGATCCGATAGCGCCAACCGATATGTAATGTGCTAGCTGGTGTGTATAGAGGAGAACGGATTATATATGTCATATAACACAGCCATACGTTAAAAAAGTCATGCCCGGGCAAAGTAAATAGGGCCAAGCGAATAGCACATGATGTGATTTTCAGATGGTGTATAAGTATAAAAGAAAGATTAGTCACGTATAGCGGCTAATATGGGGGACTAAAATTCGTAAAAGTGGCCTGATTTTTACCAAGGATGTCATTCGGGTTTTTTTTGGAAATATTAGGTCCAGTATACTACTAATTCCTATCTGCCATATCGGCTCAACCATTTTGAATAAAATTTTAACCTTGGATTTAAAACCAGCGACCTCAAAAATACTTAGATAGTGAATTTCGTAAAAATCATGCGCTTTTGCGAAAGCCGATTCATCATATTGGATTTGCAGCTTTGAATTTCGAAATTTCAATTTCAAATTCGGAATCAGTAAGTCTAAAATCTCTGGATGATGACTTCCGGAATTAATACATCATTGGAAATCCCTTGTTTTCAAACGACTGAAGGATTATAAGAAGGTATTCACTTTTCCCGGGTACCCGGGCAAAGTAAGTAATATGAAATATTTTACAAAACATTAAATAACTATTAATTCGAAACATATTTCAAATCTCTAATATTTTTTTCACAATTCTACGATATATAATCTAACTTTATAAGTTTTGAATTACATAAAATAATGAATACAATAGTCGCAGTAGCTCTTCTCTCTTAACATATCCACTTTTTTTTCTGATCTGTTTTTTTTCTACCTACTGAAACCTCACATCTTTAGTGGCATCAAGAGACACGGTAGTGTCTCGCGGCATGTTCATTCAAGTCGTCAGAACGACGCCGCCAGCGCTGTCGCCGCAAGCACCCGTGTATCTTTACAGGAAAAATGTCTGCCCCCTTCACCCCTCAATTTTAACATCGAATTTTCTCAATAAATATACGGTTATAACCAAAACTATGCTTAGTTACGCCATATAAATCGACTATTCTCTATCGATAGAGACCAGAGTAAATGTTGTAAGTTACATATTAACAGAGATTTTTCCTTAGCAACGCGAAGCCACGCCCCTCGCGTCTCAAAAGTCGAGAATCCGATTTCTCGGGCGATATATATGTATATGTCAAAATCTCACAAAAATTCCGCCTGTCTTCGGCGATATTCGGCCATGGTCGGAAATGTGTACACAGATGCGGCCACACGCATACGCCATCAAATGTATGTGAGAGTGTGTGAGAGAATATATTCCTCGAATGTTTAGTTGTTTCTCAAAATTAATAAAATATTTCCATTCGCGAAACGATTTCCCTCGCATTTTTTCGATCCTCGGACGCGCTTGTTAATAAAAAGTAAAAATTCAGTGTAGTCGGAGTAGTGAATCTCAATAGTGGTGAATGTGACAGACGTTCCATATAGTTTAATAATCGTTTGTATTTTTTTCGAATATCGAGATAGTGAACTGATGCAGTGGTATTCTTCTCTCCAATACCTGTGCATCAAGAAAGGAGCAGGAAAGGAGACGGTCTCAGAAGAATTGCCATCAGATAATTTTAATTGCCATCTGACAGCTTTAAACTCACTTTCACAATGGAAGGACAATATCTTTGTGTTCGTTCTATTTTTTGATTTCAGGGTCATGCGAGCACGGGAAAAATCGAAGGTTTTTCTTCTCACAATCAGTCATCAATACAAGCCGTGGCAGAATAGATGAAATGGAATTGGATCACAATAATCAAGTAATTACTTTATCACTACTTTTCTCTATCGATATATTTCCTCTTCCGTATTATCACAAGTTCTAATTTACACACCGACCTGTCAAACCTGAAGTGTACACGTACCTCACTTCTATTTCATCTCTTCTTCGTCTCCGGTGTAACGACGGTCAATGAAGAATTACTGATACCGATTAGGCTGATAAGTGCTGAATAACGTAGTATAATACGAAAGAGGAAATATATCATTTTTAATAATTCTGTCATTATTAGAATAGAATTGATTAACTCAGATATAGTTTTTTAATTTCTACGCTCGAGTAAGTTCGATATATTTTAAAAGTGAAATGCTGCATATAATTGTGTAATTTACAATTTGTTACAGATCGTTTGCGAACCCGAGGAGGTTTCTTTCCAACGAGGGATCATCCACTTGTTGTTCACAAGAACCAGTGGCATTCATTGCATTTGACAGGTCGGTATATAAATTGGTAGTATAATACGAAAGAGAAAATATATCATTTTTCTTAATTCTGTCATTATTAGAATTGGTTAACTTAGATTAATATAATCTTAGTTTCTACGTTTAGTTAGTTCAGTATATTTTAAATTGTTTGTGTTATTTACAATTTGTTACAGATCGTATGCGAACTCGAGGGGGTTTCTTTCGAACGAGGGATCATCGTCTTGTTGTTCCAAGAACCTGCTGCTTTGGTTCATTCGGCGACCTGGATCTGCTGTCTCGAATGCATGGACGTACACGTCACTTTAAATGGATGAATATCCTTTAATATCCTCCGAACCGTAGACTTGCTAACCTCTGATTCTAACCTTTCTTGCCATAGCCTCAATATTCGTTCGAGGGTTATTCCTTACTCTTTCTAGCAGAGCATCGATATTTTGCTGCATCTATATTCTTCTGGAACTTCCTAAAAAATAATTATAAAAACCCTATATAATTCAGCCCGAACAAGTACAATATTATCGGACTATACCTTATCGGGGAGATTGTTCGACATAATGATTCCGAAACGTCTTTATCGAGTAGTAAATATTTCTAACATACGGTAGTGTTCACGAATATTGTAAAATATCGCAGGGATGTTACAGAAAAGTTACTTGCAAGAACGTGCTTTGTGGGGTGCAAATGGTGATATTTTGTAATCCATCGTTAAGGCATCCGAGTGTCGGTTGGTGTAAGGCGACCTAGCCCTACCTAACATCCTTTCTAACCTCCCCCGGTGACAGGCGCTCTGCTGCGCGCGTCGCTCTTAGGAGCGATCCCCGCGGCTAAGTGCCCATCGGTGTCCCTAACCTCTTTGCACGGGTGGTGACAGCTGTCATCGTGCGAGCCACTCCTAGGAGTGACTCCCGCGCGTCAGTTGCCGCCATCTTCCTTATCCCCTCTAGTGCGAGGAGTTAGTCGGTTTGTGGCGGGAAACTGTCATGCCGCCTGGCGAATCCCCTAGGGTAACCTTTCCTAGTTAGATTAACTTAACCGTCGGTTAAGTTTCCCGATTACTCCGACCACTGCGAGATGGCGACACCACCACGCGTCCCTCTGAGGATCGAGGTTCCTCTTCCGGAGGAATTTCGATGCCCTGTCTGCTACGGCGGTACGGGCCTAATTCGCTCCACGGGGCGTTTTAAGGGGAATGCGGAGCTGTCGAAGCACCTGGCCCTTATGGCCAGGCGAAATGAGCCGGCTCATGCGGGGCTCTTTATTCAGTATGCGTGCTCGAGGTGTTCCTACATCGGACAGGGGAAGTATCCTCTGAAAGATGTTAAGGCGCACTTCGGGCGCGCACATCCCCGCGCGGCAGCTTCCCCCCCATCGACGGCCAGTACATCAGGCACTAATACCTCCGCCCCCGCGAACTCTCGACCCGCGACTACTATACGTAGCGCGGGCGTAAGGACAATAAGAGCGGCGATAAGTGCGACGGCGACGACGACGGGTGCAACGAGGACACCACCATCCACGACCTCGGCCACGACGACCACCACCGTGGCAGCCTCCATCGCAACAACTAGGAGGATGGGAGGACCAGCGACCCAGATGACGCTGACCTTTGGGCCGACGCGGCAGGTTCCAGCCACCCAACACCTTGTGCGGACTACCGGGGTGACGGGAGTCACCGTCCCCCTACGACCCTCGCGATCTACATCTTCGAGCGGGAGTCCCACTAGAGCGTCGACCCAGAGGCCAAACATCCGAGGAGCTGATACCATGCGGAGCGCGCTCGGGGGAACGCGGACATCTAGTTCCCCCCGCCCCGGTCCATCAACATCTTCTGGACGGGGCCCAACTCCACCTCCTCGACGGAGTGGAAGCGGTGCAACGACCACCACTGCGCCAACTTCCACCCGTCCCTCGCAGACTACCACCACGCGAGGAGTGACGACCAGGCGAGGACGCGCGACCAGCGCCCCGCCTGTGTCCCCAAGAGTCACGAGGAGCAAGGCAAGGAGGACACGAGCGGCCACTGAAGATCGGTCTCCTGAGCGTCCGAGGCAGCAGTTCCGGCGATCACCTCCGGTCACCGCTGGGACGACTTTCGCGGACGTCGTCGCAACTCCCCCCACGCCCGTCGTCGCCCCCGTCGCCAGCGAGGGAGCAACAGCGCCGACCACGACAGCAATACCGCCGACGCTGGAGCAGCAGCGGCAGCAGATCCGCCAGCGTCTACAGCTGCTACAGGGCGCGCAGCCCTTCGTCGCCCTCGGAGGACTTCTGGACCCCCCGACGACCCCGCCTAGTAACATCACAGTGCCCACCTCAAGTTCGGTAACCACGATCACCGCCACTACCATCACCACCTCGGTATGTGGCGGGCCGATCTGCTCTACGGCCGTCCATCCCGGGAGGATGAGTCCCCCCGAACGCCACAAAGGATGGAGGACGTGATCGTGGAGGAAGAGGAGGAAATACCGGACGAGGCGCCTGCAGTAACACCCGATGCAGGTGCCGGGAGCGAGGAAGAGGTGAGGGAGATCCCCGCCAGACGCCTCAGCGACGGAGCTGTCACCCTCTCCGTCGCAGGACGACCGAGGGTCTTAAGATCTGGTCGTCCCAGGCGATCCGTAATACCATCGAGCGGATCGCCGTCGTCGTCGTCGAGCGACGACGAGGTGTTCTGGCGGAACACCTCTTTTCCTCTCACGCCTGCTCCCCCGGAGGTGGAAGTACTGCCTCATACGCCCGAACTGGAGGCAGTAAGAAGAAGATACTCGGCGACCCGTGAGTATATCGCAGGGGTCGTCGAGTACCACGCGGGAAGTCGGGAGGTCCCAGACGACGAGGAAGAGGAGATCCGGGGGAGAGTCCGGGCGGAGGCGGCTGCGAGGCCACCGCCCCCACCACCAGCGGCCCGATCAACACCAGAGGGTCGCATCGAGGACTCCCCCCGGACAGCTGGAGTAGCAACACCACCAGCAGCAGCAGCGGAGGCAGCAACAACAGCAGTTGCCACGAGGACGACGCCAAGGACTGCGACAACGGCGACGCAGACGACGCCAACCATCGTGGCGTCGACATGGGCCCCAGCAGGTCTGGAGCGCCGTCCTGACGCGCCACCGCGCGACATCCGAGGAAGGACGGAGGTAGGAGGGCATCGCGGATTCAATTCCTCGCGCCGCGACCGGACCGCACCGTTTCAGCGTCCGGTAAGTCCCTCGCAGCATGATCACGGTGGTGGTTTCGTCGTAGGTCCCCGGGCGCCCGGGCGGGCTCCCCCTTTAGTTCCCCCACCCCCTCGACAGGGTGCCTCGGCCTCCCGAAGGCGGCCAGATCCGGCCCGTATTGGTGCGGGGGGACTGGGCGTGCCGCGCGGCACCGGGGGTATCGGGCCTGGTAGGGTCAACGCCCAGCCAACGTTGCCAGATGGCTCTGCGCCTCAGCCTCCTTTTAGCGAAACTGAGTGCGCCGAGCTCATCGAAGCGGCTGAGGCTGTCTCGTCAATAGACGAGTTGGAAGCGCTGGCGAGACGACTTGCCACGCGTTTCCAGGCTGCGACTCCTGCTGGACCCGGCGCCCCCGGTGCGCGAAATGCTCCCCGACGTGGGGGCGGTCGGCCGCGCCGGAGACGAGCAGCCGAGGACATGAACCCGGAGCGAGTAGCTGATCATTCGGATCAGCCTGATCCCCCGCTTCCTCCCCCCATGGATCGCGTGAGTCGTGCAACTCACATCCAGCGCTTGTATAGACAAGACCCCCGGCGTGCATTTCGCGAGGTGATGCAGGGCCCTACCGTACAGTGTGCTGTGCCACGCGATAGGGTTCTTCATCACTTCGAGGAAGTGTATCGCCGGCGTGAGGACCCGGAAGGTCTTGTCGGGGGCTGGCCGACTGAGCCCCCGTTGCAGGACGATAACGACGCGCTGGTGGCCCCCTATCAGTCAGCTGGAGGTACTCCGTCGGCTCAAGAACGCGGCTAATACTGCGCCTGGACCCGACGGTCTCACCTATCGCGACTTGCGAAGGGTTGACCCCGGTGCGTGTGTCCTGACTGCGGTGTACAACACCTGTCGCAGGCTGGAAGCGATCCCTGAGGGTTGGAAGACATCCAACACCGTCTTGGTGTACAAGAAAGGGGATCAGGACGATTTGAGTAATTGGCGTCCACTCGCGATGGGTTCGGTTCTCGCAAAGCTGTTCGCCGCCGTCGTGGCCGATCATCTCACCGTATGGGCGACGCGCAACGGCCGCATCAGTCCTTCACAGAAGGGCTTCTTGAAGTACGAGGGATGCTACGAGCACTCCTTCGTGCTTCAAGAGGCCATTCAGGATGCACGTCGGACTGGGAAGGAGGTGGTGGTGGCGTGGTTGGACCTCCGAAATGCTTTCGGTTCGGTCCCTCACGCCTCCATCGCAGCCGTGCTGGAAGGAGCCCAGGTGCCTGCATCTCTCCGCCGTTTGGTGGCGAGCATGTACCGAGGGGCCACTACGAGGGTGAGAACTGCGGATGGTTTCACATCGGAGGTGAACATCCAGTCGGGTGTAAAACAAGGTTGCCCGTTGAGCCCCATAGTGTTCAACCTCGCTCTCGAGCCCGTACTTCGTGCCCTGGCGTCCACGGATGCGGGGTACGACTTACGCGGGACGAGATTGAACACTCTGGTGTACGCGGACGACCTTGCGCTGGTTGCCAGCGACCCCGCCGGGATGCGACTCCTCCTGTCCGCAGCGGAGAGGGCAGCACAGCGGATTGGCCTGCACTTTAACCCGGCCAAATGTGCCACTCTGCATATGAACTGCAGAAGAGGGCGTCGGGTGCTGCCGACTGTGTTCCCTCTCCAAGGAGAGCCCGTTCGCGCGTTATCGGACCGCGACGAGTACCCCCACTTGGGTACGCCCACCGGTGCCAACGTGAGCCAGACTCCAATAAAGGCGCTCGTCGACATCGTTGAGTGCCTCAAGGCGATCGATGCCTTGTTGCTCGCCCCTTGGCAGAAGTTCGACGTGGTAGCCAAGTTTGTGCTGCCGCATATGGACTTCGGTCTAAGGGGAATGAGGATGGAGAAGGGGCCACTCGGTGAAGTCGACCGTCAACTGAAAAGACTGGCCAAAGGCTGATTCCATCTCCCTCAGCGCGCGAGCGCGGAAGTGGTCTTCCTACCTCCATCTATGGGGGGAGGAGGGCTACTTCCGCTAGCTGACCTCGCGGATGCGCTCACCATCGCACACGCCTTCGGAATGCTGACGGCGGAGGATGAGGTGGTGAGAACAATCGCGAGTAGCGGGTTGAGGGCAGCGGTCAGCAAGCGGCTCGGCCGAGAGCCGTGCATGGATGACGTGGCGGAATACCTTTCCGGTTCGCTGGAGGGGGATTTCGCCAGGCACGGGGGGGACGTTAAATCCCTCTGGACCTCGGCACGTGACGCCGCCCGGAGGCAGGCAACAAAGCTCGGCGTGCGTTGGACGTGGTCTGACGAACGTGAGGAGCTGGCGATCGTGTTGCGAGCGACTCGTGACCGATCGACCATCGTACCACCAGCCGCACGCTCGCAGATAGTGCACCGGATGAGGGTTGCACTGGTCGAGTACTACCGCGGAACCTTGCTGGCGAAGCGGGACCAGGGTAAGGTCCACGAGGTGTCAGGAAGGGCGAAGTGGTCTAACCACTTCCTCCGGACTGGCGGCTTTACGCGTTTTGCCGACTGGCGCTTCATTCATCGAGCGCGTCTCAATGTCTTGCCTCTTAACGGAGCTAGGCCTTGGGACGTGAACGATAAACGATGCCGGCGGTGCGGGAGCGCCCTCGAGACACTGCCCCACGTGCTCGGACATTGCACCCCTCACTCCAACGCAATTCAGCGTCGGCACGATGCGATTGTCGATCGGATCGTCAAGGCACAGCAACTGCCTGGTGTCGTGACCACGAACCGCCCTGTGGCAGAGGTGGTTGGGGAGCTGGCCCAACTTCGGCCGGATATAGTTATCCGGGATGACCGGTCACGTGTCATCACCATCTTGGACGTGACGGTGCCCTTTGAGAACCGTCTGCAGTCTTGGGATGAGGCCAGAGCGTGGAAATACGCCAAGTACGCACCCCTGGCGGACCAGCTGCAGGCGCAAGGGTATCGAGTTGTGGTCGACGCCTTTATCGTGGGTGCCCTCGGGTCGTGGTACTGGGGCAATGAGAAAGTGCTGAGGTGGCTACGAATATCTTCGTGGTACCCATCGATGATGCGCCGACTCATCGTCTCGGACACGATCCGATGGTCCCGCGACATATACGTGGAACACCTGACCGGCGCCAGGCAGTATGCACCGCCTGAACCCGAGAATGACATCGTTGAATAATATTCTCCCTCCTGCCTTGGTCCTGGGAAGGACAGGTCTGGTTGGGTAGCAGCGCTTTTACCGTTCACGCCCATATCATCACACTCACCTATTGTAAATATTATCATTCATTTCGCTCGCAATCATTCACTTCCATTCGCCGCCACACTGCTTACCCAGTTATTACTAAGTTATGACGTTCTCTTTTATACTTACCTGATTACCTACCTTATTGAGCGGCCGTCTTTCCCTCCTCACCTGAAAGGAACAAACCATTGAACTATGGTAAGGATATTAAATTACTATAAGCTGCTTACCCACTGTGATCTAGGCTACTGAACCATTATGGTTATTATAATGAACTAACTTAACCTCAATCTAAATATGGTTTATACCATCGCGGTTGTATTATTATTATGAATAACTTAACCTAACTTACCTAATTTAGCGTGAACACAGTACTTACCTGTTTAGTTAAGCTACGTGTTGCCCACCGTACTGTGTACTGTCCTGTGTTGTCCATGTGATGTCCTGTCCTGTTCTTGTTTTGTGCGGTGGAGCTGGTACCCCTGGGCCGGCCAGCCTCGATCCATTGAAAGATGGATTGAGGGATGGCTGGTCACGGGGTGCCGCTGGATTTCTGTTGGTGTCGTCCTGTCCTTGTCCACCACAGATATGGCGTCACATCCCCCGACTGCTATAAAAGCGGCGGGGGATCATCAACATAATATTGTAAGGGCCCGTCTGTACCAATAAACCGATATTCTAAAGCGACGGGTCCCCAATAGTGGGGGGTGGGTAATTAGCCGTCCCCCTTATACTTGTATTAATATTTATATTTAATTCTGTACTTGTTTTGTTTTATGTGGCGCCTGCGCCATTTATATTACCCCTGGAGGAGCATTGTTCCTCCGGGGAACACATTTTCATTGTAAATTTTTAAAAAATTTTCAATAAATGGCGTTTTATCTTCGGTTAAATCGTTCAACTATTATAACTCGCGTGTGTTAATTTTACCTCACACTCACCTATGATTTTTCAGGTATTTCCTATACAAAAATCGAGGCTTATTCGACAATCTGCGCATCAATCGCAGTTCGATTTTCTGCATTCTAAGAGCAGTTCTCGTTATATATAATAATCTATTATTGTCACTTATTGACAATTGTATATATATAACCTGCACGCAACAGTTTGCCGCAGTACAATTTATCTGCATTTGTAAGCAGTCTATAACAATATCTGCATCATAATTGCAGTTCTAGTCTAAAATATTGTTATACCGAATACGTATAAATATAATAACAAAGAAAGTAAAAATACAAACTATTGTATATATTGTATTTTCCAATTTGTTCATTGGACATCCTTTCCTGAGTAGTTCTTAATATTTTGAGTTATTTGTCATGGACGAGAAATTTTTTAAAATTATAACAGATAATGGATGGCTAACAGACGATCACATTGACCTTTTTTCCAAATTATTGGGACACAAATTCGGGTATGAAATTCGCGAATGTTGGATGCAAATGTTGACTGACTACGCCATACCAATTCCAAGTCACCAAAAGCATATTCAATTGCTTCACAGATTAGATGGAGAATATTCCGATTCTAAAGCTGGTGAAATGTCAGGTGGTCATTGGGTGTGCAGTTATTATGACACAAAACAGATTTTCATTTTCGACTCTCTGAATAAGAAAGTTCTCGATGCGCATTTTAAAAGATTTTTACAGGTGCTTTATCCATATTATTCTTTTGACGCTAATCCTGTGATATTTCCGGATGTGCAGCAACAACAAAATTCTAATGATTGCGGTATATTTGCGATTACATTCGCTGTTTCACTAGCGTTAGGAGAAAAGCCCGAAAAGGTTAGGTATAATGTGGATTTATTACGAAAACACTTAATAGGCATTTTCCAAACAAATGTCATTACACATTTTCCGACAGTTAAGCGCCAGCAATCACATCCACAAACAGTTCGATTCCCTGTCGTTATAAATGATACTGATGAATCATCATTATTGACTTCTAACGTGAATAATGCACAGTTGGATAACGGCAAAGTAGAACCAATAGCGAAGTGGAGTAAACGTAAAAGGCGCGCAATTCAAATTCCTACCCTTAGCGAAGATGAGAAACATAAAATTTCGCATGGTCTTAAATTGAACGACGCACACATATGGAAGTTCGGAACAATTATGTCAAAATTTTCCGATTACATTCACGGTGATACTTTATTATTGCAAAAACCAAGTTTAATTGAACCAATACCACTTTGGAAAAAGCATATCCAAATATTACATAGTACGTATGATAATCCTGATCTGAATCATTGGGTGTGTTCATTTTATAATGGTAAACACATTTTTATTTACGACTCACTTAATACACATAAATTACACGCAGACCATTTGACATTTTTGAAGCGTTTGTATCCGTTTTATGATTTCAGTAACGCTATTATTAATTTTCCCAAAGTTCAAAGCCAACAAAATGCGTTTGACTGCGGAGTGTTTGCTATAGCCTTTGCTGTATCTTTACTTTTTAATCAAAAACCAGAATTAATTAAATATGATTATTCTTTGATGAGAGGACATTTGCTGAGAATGTTCGAGAGCAATAAAATTAGTCACTTTCCCACTGTTTTGTCAGAACATGGTGATGCTAATATACCGGAATTAGAAATTGTTCGTAAGAAAGAATTCGATGCCTGTCGTCAGCGTAAACGCTGCTATGAACAAACTCTTATAAATGGAAAACATTGCAAACTGTCATCACCAGGTTCTGTAAAAACTCATGAAAAAACTATAATTGGAAAATGCGAACTTCTTAGTGGCAATGATAATAAATTAAGTAATGTATCCATCAACGTAAAAACTCAACCTATAAATTTAATTGAAAATATGAAGGAAAGTGAGTATTCAAGTGTATATAATGATGAAAAGGTAATTGATTCGACCAATGCCAGCGATGTAGAATCGCATCCGTATATTATTGATGCATTCAAAAGAAAAGGGATGATACTTACTGATGCAAAAGTAATGGGTGAGTGTAATGATATCACAGATGAGGATCTGTCGCCTCATTCGAAAATTCCTGAAGTATCTAGCGCTAAAAAGTTAGAGGCTGCTAAAGGAGATAATCTTGATGTAAAATTATGTACAATAGACCATCATAGTCCCGTTGAAAAGGCAGAAGAATTAAGTACCAAAAATTATATTTTCCGTACTAAATTACCTGTGGAAAAGTACATTGAAGAATTGTGTAAGGCGATTCAAACTTATCACAATAAAAAATCGGTACCGATTATTACTGATAAGACAACAAATATTGCAACAATAAACCATTTATATGTAACAAGTAGCGAAGAGAAAACGGGTAGCGCAGAAAAAAATTGTGATGACAGTGAAGAATTTAAAGATTTAGAGCAAATACATGAGGTGAGTCAATTACATCGCAAAAATAGTTCAACACACATTATGGAAAGTGACGAAAAGGAAGAAAATTGTATTGAGAATAAATTTGATAAATATGAAAGCAGATTGATGGCGGAAAAAGTAGTAAAATGGTCTCTGCACCGAAGGGATAGTTATGTAAAAGATTTAACACATTTAGTGAAACTACTTAACAAAAAAGGCGAAGATACCTTAAAAGAGATGCCTATCGATAAGCAACAAAGGATTAAGAACTTATGTGGAGACTCATTACACACGGCTACTTCTGAGTCGTATTTTTATGAAATGACATATTCTTTTCATCTGAAAAATATTGTTATTGTCATGAATAGCGAAGGAAAGGCTACAAATATTTTACCACTCATGGAAACAATGCATAATAAAAGAAGAGGCGTTAAAAAGTGGTATTGTAATGATCATTGTAGAATTCAAATTGATGATATAAGAGAAACACTTGATCATTATGAAGTCCTCCTCAATAAATTAAAAAGTTTGAACGTAAAAAACATTTCCTTATTTTGTAGAGATATGTTCGCGGAACATGATACTGCGTTAGGTCATCCATTATCATGTTACATCTTGGAAAAATGTTGTTCATCACTCTTCGTATCCATTGAGGTATTGTCGCCATACTTTCCGGAAGTACGTTCTTTGAAGCGATTAATATACCGACTGAATTATGTCCACAAAAGAGAGAGAGAGAGAAAGAGAAAGAGAGAGAGAGAGAGATTGTATGAATTGGATAAACTGCTTGAATCATCTGATTATGGAAGATTGAGCGCCATTACAGATGAAGTGGTAAAAGTCGCCAAAACTTTCTATAAGGATAACGCGGAAATATGTTTGAATGAAGACGAAATTATGGGAAAAAATCATGCTGCTTTCAAAGCGTTGACTAAACGCTCGTCAGACACTCCTCATCTCATTTGTACATCATGTCGTAAACTTTGCTCAAGAAGTAAAGGATCACACATATCAAAACTTCGCAAACCGATCGACAGTAAGGTGTGGACCGATCCATTAACTTTTCTCGATGAAAAACATTTAGCAAACTCAGATTTTATATGTATATATTGCTTGGACAAGTTTCGAAAAGGTACCGGACCATCTATTTGCATATTGAATAACTTATACGTCGTCAAAGTCCCAGAAGAAACAAAGACGCTCAATGATTGCGAAAGAATGTTGATACAACGAGCAAAGGCTTTTTAGGTTGTTCAGAGAATGGGGACGGTAGCAAAGAAAAACATGCCAAATCACATGAAAATGCAAAAAGTAGTAGGTCGCACTTTCTATCTGCCCTTGCCAACAGAGGGAACATTATCAAAAATATGTCCTTCAACAGTTGCGATAAGTGATAATCAAGAATTTTATATCTTGGTAAATGGACTACCGACGAAAGCTAACAAAGTTTGGCAAAATTTAATAGATCTTTGAAAGGTTTTTCGTGCACCAACGTGGTTGAAAGAAAATAACCCACATTATTCCCAAATTTTGTTGCCTGATTGTCACGAAAAATTATTAGATGGAGTCAATTTCGTAGACGTTGAATTTCAGGTTGATGAAGGTGATAGTTCACAGAATGAAGAATCACTTAAAAATAATGTTCAAAATGATCATGATTCAGCGAAACCCGCTAATAACATCATAGGCGACTTAAATAACTTAATTGCCGAACCTGCTGACCAATTGAATTGTCCAGACCAACCTCAGGGATCCCCGCTTTTAACTCAAGTTGGTGATCGAGAATCGTATTATGAAAATTACACACTATACCCTCTCCATAATAAAAGAATTGCTGAAACAGCAACAAATTTGTGTCAAATGAAAAAAGTTCGAGAGAAACCCCTAGATGGTCGAGTACCAATATTAGAATTGCTTTGTTTTCCGGAATTATATCCATCAGGTATCAACGGACAACATGAGGAACGAGCTCTCAAACTTACTGATCAGAGTTATGCTCAATTACGTCTAATGTCAGAGGATTCCAGATATCGTTTGAATCAACAATACATTTTTCACCTATTATATGAAACTAATGTTCGCCAATTGAAAACGCTGGAATTTATCATGCCTTTAATATTATCAATCCGAGACAGAAATATACTGCTCAAGGTTATTTACAGCAATTAAAGAACGGTGAACTGGAAGGCAATTTAAATACAATCTTGGAACGTCTTCGAAATTCTGCTGCATATTGGAAGACACCGAGAAATAATTTAAATTGCATGATACGTTATTATGGTCCAGCAACGTGGTTTTTAACACTGACAATGAGTCCATCGGAATGGTTATGGATAGACTTAATAAAATATATATATTCGTGATGTAAATTTCCCGCATTTTAACAAATTTTCCGAGAACGAATGTATCGTTCGAGATCCGGTATCAGTTTCTCGATTCTTGGATAATAAGTTTCATGGAATGATGGATTTCCTTTTGTCAGATGACAATCCCATTGGAAAAATTAGTCATTACTTCTGGCGCCGTGAATATCAAGGCCGAGGGACTCAGCATTGACACATGGTTCTTTGGGTAGAGGATGCACCAATTATGGGAATAAACTCCAATGAAGACATTAGGCAATTCATAACGAAATATGTGATATGTCGTCTGCCGAATAAAGAAGTATCTCCAGTGTTGTACAGACGCGTAAATACTCATCAGCGGCATAATCATAACAGTTATTGCTTAAGAACTAAGAAAGAAAAATCTGGAGCAATTCTCAGCCGATGTAGGTTTGGGTTTTCAAGACCTGCTACTGAGGACTTCGTTTTAAGAGAACCAGCCGTATCAATTGCTGGTCGTAGACAATTAAAAACAAAAAGTCGACTACGATTTACCTCGTAGTCCTGAAGAAGTGCTTATCAATGATTATAACCCTACTGTCCTTTGTGCTTGGGAAGGAAATATGGATATTCAGTTCACATTGGTGAAAATTCGACACTATTGACACAGTATTGCATAAAGTATGCAACGAAATTCGAAACTGCCACTGTATCGGATAGTGTCCACGATATTAATTCTACAAAGACGTTGCGTCAACGTTTATGGGGTTTTGCCTTTCGCAGTTTAAATCATGGAGAAATTGGTGCACTCGAAGCTGTAGATACACTTTTAAGCATACCCTTATACGGGACTGATACGCACACTACAATTAGGTGGTTGGATGTGAACATAATTAGGAACCGTAAATTGAAACCCCGTAAAGATGTTGAAGAGTTAAATCCGGACTCACAACTGACATTTTTTGTCCATCACTGATCGATAACCATTACCCCAATCGTCCACAAGCGTTAGAAGCAATGTCACTGTACGAATTCGCAACGTGGTACGACCTCGTGAAAACGTACAACGTACACTAATTCGATACTATAATGTTTAACAGTATGATATAGTGAAACTCGCTAAGTTTGTCGCGAAAGCAATTGCTATGTGGCATAGCAAATACTCTCATTTTTACATTTCATAAGCATACCGTATGTCCGCGATCGAAGCACCCATAGCAAAATTGCGAGTTTTGCATGAGCACCCCTGTGGGTCTCCTCGTCCAATAGAATCACCGGAGACGCGTGAATGCGCATGCGTAGTCATCCGCGGATGTTGGCGTCGTCAGCAAGTTCAGATCGGTTTCAATGAAATGTCATTAGGTGCTTTCCATTTAACTGATATACGAGTCGACACAAGTCGACACAAAATTAAACCATTGGTTCTTTATGCTGAAGCCTGCCAATCCGTTGGTGGATCTAATAGAAGTGTATCGACTTATGTCATAAATGGAAAGCACCCATTGAAACCAATCTGAACTTGATGACGACGCCACACCCGCGGATGACTACGCATGCACATTCACGCTTCTCCGGTGATTCTATTGGACGAGGAGACCCACAGGGGTGCTCATGCAAAACTCAAAATTTTGCTATGGGTGCTTTGATCGCAGACATACGGTACATAACATTGCTATGTGACATAGTTGTTCTTCTCATATCAATTATGGAGCGGAAGGAACATCGCACATTCCGCTATATGGCTACTTGAGGACAACCGGGGCTAAGTGACACAGCTCAAAATGTTCTGCCTTAGAAGCAATTTATGCCATGTACTTCCTTCCGTGTATACGTAGAGGAAAGTAAAGGAATTGTGCACAGTTGATAATTGCGCGCATCGTGGTACTGATCACTTCTTCGATAGAAGGAAACATCATCGAGTCGAAATGTTGAAATAAAAGATAATTCTCTATGATATAACTGTAAATTATATCGATTTAAAGCATTGCTAATAACGGAAGTCGAAAAGAGTGAAGTCCTCTGTTTTGATTTAATTTTGGAGGTCTAGGAAATAAGGCGGTAAGTCCGTAATTTTAATTTGTTTATTTAACTCAACACATCTTACGAAAGTACGTTATTTTGCGTGTCTTTTCAGCTATTGTTCATTTTTTTCTCGATGAAATATCTATGAGTTATTGTTTTTCACACATCCAATTAAGTCGCAGCGAGTAATTGAAGGGCTTGGTGCAAAAGCAGGCTACGTGCAAGAAGGCTAGTTAGGAGAAAAATGTAAAAAACGTGTACCGTCATAATTTTACAAATTAGACTAACTTTTTCTACTCAGCTGTGACCATTGATGTAATAAAAGTATACACGTTACGCGCGTGCTCGGCTCTTGCTCCAAACAAGCTATGCCCCAAAACCACCGAAAATTTAATCTCGCAAAATTTGGTCTTTAACCGGATCTTGCACCAAGCCCGTCAATTATACGCATCTATTCTGAAATATACAGAATTACTTCTTGTGCATGTGTATGACTATGTATTTGTAACTGTTTTTGCATATTCTCGGATTATACTGTTAGAACAGAGATATCTACCTCAAGAGAGGGCAAGCTGATGAAGCTGAAAATTATCTATATCTTCGACTCTTGTTTTAGAAAGTAATTTTTCTAACTTTCTTACTAACTTTCAATAAAATAAACATTCGCTGAATATATTTTCTCGTTTCTGTATTAATATTTCATAAAACATTCATTTCATTCAGTTATTTCCTGTCTTTCGTTCTACGCACAATTACCCGACACACGAGAGATTTTTCGCTTTTGCATTTTTTTTCCTCTTTGAAAAATACAAAATCAGCTAATCAAAAATTATTCAATATAAGGATGCATAATGATAAAAGAATCTTTAGAGCTTCTATTGCCATGCTTATCTGTAGCTGAGAGGTAAACAACCGTATGTCCATAAAAGAAAGTTTTCAGGGAGAGAGAGAGAGAGAGAGAGAGAGAGAGAGAATAGTGAGGAAAATAACTTTACCTTTACCCCACTGATATATGGAAATACTACCTTTTCAAAACTAAAAATTTGGCAACCAATAAAACGGGACTTACGATTTTTTTACTATAATAGCAGGTTGAAAGAGTGTAGTTTGAAAATGATATTAACTCAATATTGGGTAAAATTGGAGTTACGACTATTTACCTCTCAGCTACAGATATTGATCCGAACTCCAAAAATCACTCCACGACAATGTATTATATTTACCTTAAGTGCGCACAGTTTGCCTACTCTCCCCTATTCTTGCTCTAAATTATTTTACCATTATTATGCAGCTTTTATCAAATAAAATCCACGTCGATAAATGCTGAAAGAGGATAGGGAGGAATGAAATACTTTGACAGAAATAACGAAGTACGACATCATTTTATTAGAGTATCGCAAAGATATATGGTACCTACATAAAAAGGGAGATGGATGAAACCTCTCACTGAAAATTGCCTGTACACTTTACTAATGGTCAGTAGCGATAAGAAGCAGGAAACAGATAGTAACCAATCGCAGGCTCACACGAACGGAAGTAGTGCTCCTCCTCCATCTGTAAATGCGCCGAAGTACAAGAAGCTCGGACCATTCACATTTCAACCCGGTCATTCAGGAACACTGTTTTTACTCAACGCAATCATAACTGCCACTAGTTTCGGAGATCTTTGTATTTTATTTGTCATTTTTCTTTATGAATCGGATATTCATAGTGATTGTTTTCGGTGGTCAGAACAAAAAATAATATTTCAATAAATATACACAAAAAAATGTCATTCATTTTATAATTTTTACTGATTCTTCTCGTTTGATAATAAAACTAATTATGTGCATAGTGTGTAAAGTTTCTACGAATAGTCTTGAACGCTAAAATAAAATGCAGTGCTACGCATTACTTCTTCTACTCGCGTTTGGATTGCACGACGTGACTTCCCTTCAAACGACAGGTGAATACTTTTAGATCGCTTTAAAAAAAAATCAGAGACGTCCAATGATAAATCGAACTGGAACACAGTAGTCTGAAATCGAGAAAAGCTTATCAAAAATTGATTTTCCAACTCTTTTTTATAGGAAACTGAATTTACCACACCTATTAATGATTTACTTTAACTATTATTCGTTCTTACTATAGGGGTTTTGCGTATAAATTACCTCATGCTTTCAAACTTGGATTAAAATTACGGTATTCTCTATCTTTGCAAGTGGTAATGCTTCTTTTATGATTAGAGATTCTGTTTAAAATATAAATTAAAAATAATTAAATATTTAGTAATATTCAGTATCTGCTGAATTATGTAATGATTGAGTTAGTATATAATAACATCTAAGTAGCATACTTCTCTTCCAGTTAAAGTATACGTATATATAAAATAAACTATAAAGTATAAAACCTCACAATTAATCTCACTGACCTCAAACAGTACAGTACAGTACCTTCATTTCACTGAGTTTGGCAATTTAGCGAACGTAACACTATTTTTAATTATTTTTACCCATTTTCACATAATTCACAATGGTGATAACAAGAAGAAGAAAACTTCGTTCCTTATCCTTCAACCTGTAGTTACCGTGAACTTAATAAATTTTAGAAAGGTCGACTAAAATTTGATTTAATATTACTGTATTACGACTGATTAAATGTTTTATTTAATCTTGAGAAACAAGTGCCTAAAAATATATGTCGTTATTTTTATGTGTTGTAGAAAAGGTAAAAATAAGGGATACTTATTTTTGTATACCTTCAGGTATGCATGCTTAAGAGGTGAAACTACCTTTCAAAGTTAGGACAAAAAGCAAGTATTTTTTAAATATCACGGAAAAAACGTTTCAAGAAAACAAATGTTGTATGCCAAAATATTTGTTCCATAGAACACTACTATATATATAGAGGACATATTACTTCTTTTCTCACATGAACTCTTCTAGAGAAATTATCCCAACATTCAAACCCTTCTGATTTAGAAAAATGATTGTACCGTTCGAGAGAGATTTTAACAATTTTGAAATAAGTTGTAATTTTGATGAGAACATTTACGTATCTTTTTAATTTTGCTGAAACATAAATTTTAAATATCATCTTCATATTATGTAAGAGCATATAGTGAGTAACTATTTCATCGAAATAGCAAAAGTACTATCTCGTTATAATATATAAAGAAAAATGGTGAGCATAAATTGAAAATTTCATACGTCTGATGAGTTTAACCTTCGGGTACACGCGCCCTCATTTGTAACAAGATTACACGCGCCGAACTGTGAGTCCGCAACTTGAAAAGCACTTGAAAGGTTCCTTAAAACTTGATCGCATCCTGATGAAATTGAGTACTCGGGTGTTTTTGGGATCACTGATTACGAATCCAAAGTCAAAATTTTGAAAAACAATATGGCGGATCCAATATGGCGGATCCAATATGGCGGAAAGGTTCCTAAAAAATTGATCGAATCTGGGTGATATTGAGTAATCGGGGGTTTTTGGGGTCGCTGATTACGAATCCAAAGTCAAAATTGCGAAAAACAATATGGCGGATCCAATATGTCGGAAAAGTTTCTTAAAAATTGACCGGTTCCAACGCTTTAATTTTTGGAATTAAGTTCTCTAGAATCTAAGCGCGGATTTATCGACCTCCTCGTCCTCTGCCCTGGTTCATCCATAGTTACTGGTGTACCGGTTTTCCGCGCCAATTTTCGATGTCCAGGTCTTCTACTCTACAGTTTTCGATATTCAGATCTTTCACTCCGTACTTTTCAGTATCTAAGTCTTCCGCTCCGTAGTTCCCGATGTGTGGGTCTTCCGGTCCATAGTCCTTAATGTCCAGGTATTCCGTTCCATAGTTTTCGGTGTCCAGATCTTCTGCTATAGGGCGGAAGATCTGGACAGTGTGGAAACAATGAAGCGTAAGACCTGAACATCGAAAACTATGAAGCGGAAGACCTGCACACCAAAAACTATGGAGAGAAAGACCTGAACACTGAAGACTATGGAGCGGAAGATCTGGATGTCGAAAACTACGAAGTGGAAGATCTTGACACCGAAAACTCTGGGGCGGAAGACCTGTACACCGAAACTACTATCGAGCAGAAGACCTGGACATTGAAAACTATAGAGCGATAGACCTTGAAATCGGAAACTGTGGGGCGGAAAAATGGTTATCATGAAAGTAGTGATCACCATGTATACACACAGAATTAGATTTTTATTTCAAATATTTGACACGCTCTAGAATAAAATGTTCTTGGAAAATGCAACGCTTGACCAAACAGGCAGAAATTAAGCCCTGGAAATCTCGGGCTTCCGGATACGCGAATCGACCTTTCGATGGCGTGTTCTATTCGTATTGATAACTACATTAATTTTTTATTATAATAAATAACAGATGTAAGTCAAAATTGAAAGACGCACGCCAGTTCTTTAAACCGGAAGTGGATGTTGAAAAATTATTAGGTGCGTCTCGTGCACCAAGTGCAACGTTACAACTTTTGTTTAAGAAAATTTACGGAAATTATGCTCACTTCGAAGATATAATATATATTACTGTCCACCGTGGTTAGGACACCTTGTATATACATACATATATTCTAGTTCTTGATGAAAAATTATTTACATGTTTCTTCATTTTAACTAAAAAATGTAAATTTATGAAGTAAACTTCACCTACACGAATTTGTACATATTATACGTATGTATATAAGTATGCATATATGGAGCGCTCCTTGTGAAATCAAGGACTATAAAACCCGAAAGTTACCGATTTCCGAAATTTTAGTTATGTAATAGTCTTGCATAAGGAGTTAATCCAGTTTGAATTTCTCTGTGAAATAACCATATATTTCCCTAGATGTTAATTCTCATTTCCAGATAAAGAATATTTCACTAATGAACTATAGTTTTTCCGTCAAAGGATACCTTTAAATTGTTACACGTGGTCTGTTTTCTAAAAAAAATTTTATTTCATAAAAACGTACTGTAACAATTTGAAGGTCTCCCTTGTTGGAAAAGCCATAGTTAATTATAACTCGAGTGCGATGGGACTGCGCATCAGTCTTAATGAAGATAGCGCCCCGGCTTACCCAAACAGCATGTAGTTTGGAAATCTTTATCAGCTCTCTAGTACGCTTAAAAGATTGAGACACACATTACCGGGCCGTGCCAGGGCTGAACGCCGGCAGAGTATCGTCCATCGTCCGGCGGATGATCTGTCCAATAGAATCAAATGCTTTTGTTCCCACTTCACCGGGCCGTGACCGGGCGTCGCCGGGCCGGGCTAGTTAGTTTAGTTTTAACCCTTCTGAGGTCGCGTGATGAGGGCGGCCCCGCACTTTTTTCTTCAAATCGTCATAATTGCTTAACTACCTCGAGTTGAACGATCACCGGCTACGTATTCCTTCATTGAAGTGTCGTGAATACGATGATTATAATATGATAGCTCTGCATTCATTACAAAAATTGAAACAAATATATTAATGAAGCGTGACGCGGAAAATGCGGGGCTGTCCTCACTGTGCGACCAGATTCGCAGTAGATATTTGATCTGTGACGTTGCCAGAGACAACGCAATGCAAGTCGTGTCTCGTTACTGATTGCCGTATGACGTGGCAACATCATAGAGTGAGATCCCAGAGCCCCCAGACCTACGTCATTTTAGCAAAGCTAATATTTTGTGAATAAATAGTGTGATATGTAGTTAAGAACGTATGCGTACTTGCTAGCTTGAAAGCGGGGCCGTTTAACAGGTAACAGGGGTACGAAAGGTACATAAAAACCTTGCTCAACTACGTTAAAGTATGAAAAAGCTGGTTTTTATATACAGGGTGTTCATTTTAAAACTTACCACCCACGTTATCTGCGTAAAGAGACATATTTCTGAAAATCGCCGAGACACGTCAACAAAATTATTAAGGGGGAACATTTTTTATAAAAATTCGACGCCCCCCCCCCCCCCTCAACCACCTGATTCCGGGGGCGGTAACCCCAATATTCTTAAATGGAACAGGGGGTCGAGTGATACCTCATTTTAACGTCAAATTTGAAAAGTAGGACGTCAAAATGTACACAATTAAAAGCCCTTTAAAATGAGGTATCACTCGACCCCCTGTTCCATTTAAGAATATTGGGGTTACCGCCCCCGGAGTCAGGCGGTTGAGGGGGGGGGGGGCGTCGAATTTTTATAAAAAATGTTCCCCCTCAATAATTTTGTTGACGTGTCTCGGCGATTTTCAGAAATATGTCTCTTTACGCAGATAACGTGGGTGGTAAGTTTTAAAATGAACACCCTGTATGTTTTACAGAATATTGTTAAAAACCAACATTCATTATTGCCAGACACTTTCCGTGGGCCCTAACTTCCGCCAGACGCTTTAAAGTTCGCAAAAAAAATGAGGTAACCTACGTCATAGTAGCAAGCCTAAATTTTATATATGTTACTTGGGTTACTATTGTAAGACCTATTGTAAACTGCCAGACCAATCCGATGGGCCAAACATCCCGCCAGACACGATAAAAGTTCCGCTATGAGTATGAGCGCGAGGGCATTATTCATGCGCACGAGTGCGAGTGAGATGTACTCGGCGCATGGATCTCTCTTTCCTATCGCATGGACTACTCTGTGTGTTAAGGTATTTCCTCTCCAAAACCACTTTTCTCTAAAATTTGAAATTTTGGTCAAATAGAGATTGAGGTATTTTGCACCTCCTCTAATTTTTTCAGATTTTTTTACACGATGTTTATTGTTGTTAATATTTTTTCAAAGACAATTTTATACGTGTTACCTATACCCAAGCCGTAAAAATGATACATTTTCACCTTTTTATGGAAAACTATTCTGTAAATATTTTTGAAAAACTGGAGAGATGGAGAAAAAAATTAGAAATTTATTTTAAGAAAACATGCATTCATTAATTTCTGCATTAAAAATGTTACTTAACATTAAGCCCACAGTTACCCCTCGCATTATAATACCATTTAGGTCCAGTTTGTCGTCAAATTGCCGTTTAACTTTGCAGTCAAATAATCTCAGATTACATGAAATGTGACTTAGACCATTCTGGCTTTCAACGGCTCATATGTAGGCTTAACTTAGTATAAAATTGTAAAATGAAACAAGGTAGAGAACCCCAACAAAATAACAACATGAGAACATGAGACATCAGTTAGGTAGATACCTACTTCTTTGGTGTCCCCCATATGCCTTCTAATTCAGGCACATGGAAAAGACGTCTCTTGTTCCTTGTTTGCGTTGGAGCATCAATGGTAAATTTTATATCCTCTCGAGGATAAAATATAGTCTTTTTCTCGGGTCACTTCCACAACATTCATGATCTACTCATGCATCTTATATACGCACCATCGTTGTCTAACGACACAATTTGTCCCGGCCAGTATTCGCCTTCGTAAATGACGACTACAAATTGATCCTTCAAATATAAACAACCAGCCTCCTCGCCGATTTTCATATTTTTCGGGACGGGACGAGTGTCTTCTTCTTCTTCTGCATATTCAGAAGCCAGAGAAAACAATTCATTCTCGTCTTCGTCGCTGGAGCTTTCTGGACCATAGTTAGGATTCAAGTACCATTTTTGTTATATTTGGTAATTTACAAGAAATAATTGGAAAATATATGTGGGGACAGGAAGTGTTGCAACAACCGTATTACCTTTCGTTTTGACCAGCAGTGGAATAATAATCTTGTACCGGCCTTCCTCCAGATGACAAAGTTTGCAGCGTATCCGAAATGACGTAACAGATCGTCGCAACGGTCACTTCAATAACTCATCGCTAGGTGGACTGAAAAAGAATATAAATACCTACAGCGGTCTGTCCCATCACTTTATACTTCAATTCAGTACCTCAAGTTTTCGCTAGATGACTGAAATACTGAAATACAGATTTATTCGTAACAATGCGCATTTGGACCATAGTTGTTTGAAATTACGGTACGTAATATGAAAAGTTTAGAAATTATTTCTCCTATTTCATGTTTATATGTTTAATTTACGTGTACTAAAAGTACATTCGTTAACGAAGGAGTTTCGTTTGGGAAACCATTCCGTGTACACAGCGTTCTCAAACAAAACAATAGTTCCGTTCACGAATTCGATTCTCGCACGTCGAGAATAGCCCCCCAGGGCCGATGACGGCCGTGTTCCGGCCCTCGTACGGCCCGGTAATGTGTGTCTCAACCTTAACCTTAGAACCTTAGGTAGATTCTACTATTGGTGAGCGAGGAGGGTATAACATTGGCTGTGAGCAAGAGTATGGAGTGGGTGATGGAGGGGGATGAGGAGAGAGAGGGGCGAAGAAGGAGAAGGAGTGGGCGAGGGAGAGGGGAGAGAGGAGAAGGGATTTCGAAAGTAGTGTGGAGCGGGGTGAGGAGAAAGGGGATAGAGGAGGAAGAAAGAGAGATTTATAGCCTTCTCACCGAAAGTGAGTGAGTGTAGAGTGATTCTCAGGATGGAGGTCATAGGACGATATGCTACGTAGCGTTTTGGAGACTATAGGTGATTAGACACTACTTACTGAACACGGCCGATACCTCAATGATTGGATATGGCGACATGCAAGTAGTGTCCACCAAACGTTTCGCGAGAAAATCTCCATTGTTTGAGTGCCTGAATCTGATACTAAAGATCTTCTTCCGAAGCATTTACCGGGCACTGCAAGCCGTCGTAGAGCATCTTCAAGCCAATAGTATAGAAAGTGCTACATAGTATACCATTCTATGACTACCATCCTCAGAATCGCTCCATACATAACTAATCATTCGGCATCCTCAGGTCACCGACCAAAAGAGCATAAGCTAGAGTCTGTAATGGCCAATCGTCCTATGAGCACCATCCTCGAAAATATTCGATATAAAAAATAAAATGAGTAACCACATATGTCCAAATTGAAAATATCATGGAACGGCATATATAGGATAGTGTAATCAAATCCGAACACCCGCACTATTTTTGGGCGCAAAAAGTAAAGAATAAAGAAATGTTTAGATCGAGAATTCGTTGTCAATCGCGAAGATAAACGTATTATACAGACGTGAAATATTCCTTATAAGGACTATAAATTATGATATAAAAAGTTAAGAAAAGGTGCTAATAAAATTTGTATGAAACTTATTGTTATTAAATGTATATAAAATGTATACTATTTCAGCTATTCGAAAATATATATTTCACATAAAATTTCAAAAAATCAAGTTATAAATTTTTAATTCTGCTAAGCTATTATATAATACAAACGAATCCTCTCATAAATCATAGAGTAATCGTATTTATTTTTATTTTTTAAAATATGAAGGCCAAATACTATCAGATATCTTTCTTTCCTCATATACTTATAGTAAGTAAAAAGAAAATGTGCAAAGTTACATAAGGGAACTCTCAAATGACAGGGAGTACCTACCGTGATATAATTTTACGCAAAATTTCCTTTTTATTTGTCTAATGTGAAGAAAGAAAAGCACTACCGATAAGTCTTGGCCCTCAATTTCAAAAACGAAAATAAAAAATATGACTATCATTTATGGGAGGATGGGTCTGTAATTTGGCGGAATTGTTGTACTCATAATTTCATTCTTAGACATTTTTTGGAATACATTCATCTTTTGAGTTGCTGAAGAGGCATGGAAATGATCTACACTCGTATGTATACTTTTAGTAATTGTTTTTAACTACAACGTTTATAAAGAAGAACATAGGTATACACGGTGTTCCAGAAATTATTGTAGTCCTGCAATAATGAATGATTTGCCCATTCTGAGTAGTGCTATGGACTTTTCGTAAAGTTATATGTGTATTATTTATTTTATTTGTTAACAAAACTAAGACCTCGTGCAACAACTTGAAGGTCTCCTTTATCAGAAAAACTACGATTCATCAGTGAAACATTCTTCATCGAGAAAGGGATGAGAAGGGAACTGAATTCTTGGTAAAAACATGGCGACTTCCCTAGTGGATCTAACCTAAACCGAATCCAGTAATTAAAATCATGTAACAACTTATTACATCTAAGCAGTTTTACTATTCAAAAACTAAAAGGGTTCATTTTTAAATAGCATTACATGAAAAGATAAGCTATTGCATGAAAAAAGTGATCGATAGAAAATATGACAGGAAAAAACAGCGGTATACGAATCACGAAAGATAATGAAAAAATTATGATAAAAAAGTAATGAAATCATTACCGCGCCGAATTAATGAAAGCAAGTGTGTTGTCAAGGTTTCTTGAGCTAATGAGAGAAATAGTACATAATTCTATACAATGGTAAACTTTGCTACAGAGACTAAAAAACAATATAGAAGATAAGAAAACCAAATTCCACTGAAATTGAGAATATATTCAGTTCCCCTTCTGTGCACAAACATGAGGGTCTACTGTGTTGCTTAAATAGTTAGTGAAAAGAGTATTTTTGATAATCGTATGATCTCCATAAAAGTATGGTACAATTAATTCGTGGCTTACTGTAACTCTTACATGTTAAAGACACTTTGAGGCTGCTGTGAAAGTAACCTAAAGTTGCCTCTGGCCTGCTGAAGTCACGTAATTGGTATGGTTAAAAATGTTGTTTTTCATATTTTCAGTTCCACATGTTTGCACATAACTAAAAGTTTAACCTATTAAACGAGAAACCCATGTAACACAGCTTTTAATTAGCACACGAATGATTTATTTTCTGATATACAAAGCCACGAATTAATTGTACCCTACTTTTATGGAGATCATACGATTATCAAAAATACTCTTTTCACTAACTATTTAAGCAACACAGTAGACCCTCATGTTTGTGCACAGAAGGGGAACTAAATATATTCTCAGTTTCAGTGGAATTTGGTTTTCTTATCTTCTCTATTGTTTTTAGTCTCTGTAGCAAAGTTTACCATATTGTATAGAATTATATACTATTTCTCTCATTAGCTCAAGAAACCTTAACAGCACACTTGCTTTCATTAATTCGGCGGTAATGATTTCATTACTTTTTCATCATAATTTTTTCATTATCTTTCGTGATTAGTATACCGCTGTTTTTTTCCTGTCACGTTCTCTATCGATTACTTTTTTCATGCAATAGCTTATCTTTTCATGTAATGCTATTTAAAAATGAACCCTTTTAGTTTTTGAATAGCAAAACTGCTTAGATGTAATAAGTTTTTACATGATTACTTATTAAAGGGAGCTATTTTATTAATTCGTGCTATCATACATCGTCGATGTTTTTTTTTGGGGGGGGGGGGGATTTCATTTCTTTTTTCGTTAATTTTCTTTCATGTTCTTTTGCCAGATAAATGTAAAACATTTTTTTAAATGACAGAATGTGGTCAGTTGTTATTATTGTCGAGTTCGGTTGTGCATTGAACTGAAGCGTGTTCGGTTGTACATTGAACTGAAGTTTACTTCAGGCGTTGCAAAAACATTACGTATATGTTTTTTCCATTTTTCGGCCATTTTACAGTAATAACTTTCTCGTTTTCGACTCACTTCTATTTTGATTTTATATCCGATATGAAACTCGTGTACACACCGCTGTCTGGTTGATTCCCGTTATGAGATATGGCTGTAACTACATTATATTGGACACTTTGTATTGTTATTTTTTAAGGAATTGCTGATTAATATTATACATTTATTGTATGGTTTTTTATCTACTTATCCACTGTATGCGTCTGAAGCTCAAGACCGACTGCCTTTCGGGCGAAATTCCGTACATCGTGAGACAAAGGTTCGGCGAGGTACCGACATATGTACCTCGGGGTACGGCACGTTGCCATAAAGCTGGCAACCGTAAGGGCATTTGCACATGACGTTTTTTAAACTAGCTGACGACGCGCGTTTTTGATGAGCGCGTTCGCTGCGTGTCCGCTGCGCGTATTAGCAGGTTGTATTAGCAGGTTGCATTAGCAAGGATCGTGTGTAAAAGTCACAACTTGCCGACTGCCTTGCGCTTGCTGAGCGTCCTAATCACGTATAACGCGCGTCGTCAGCTAGTTTAAAAAATACGTCGTGTGCAAAGGCCCTTAGTTGTGACGTAGGCAGGGTTCTCAGGTAAGGAGACCCCTGGGGCCCCTTTCTCTAACTCACTCGCAAGAGAAACGTATACGTTTCTTAGCGAGTAGACCAATCAGGACCCCCACCACAACGGAATACTTGATCCTGATTGGTATATTGGCCAAGATGCGTATACGCAACTTTGCGAGTGAGTTAGAGAAAGGGGCCCCTGATCGCTTTATCGTGTAGTTTCCGACAAGGCGGAGAAAATAGCGGCGTGTAGCGCGTCACTACACATTCATTGTTGTCAGCCGACGTATCGCATGTTAACAGTTTGAAAACAATTGAACATCGAATTTCGCAACTAGAGCGCACTCAATGATAAACGGAAAATCGGTAAAAATGTTTTCAACCTAGATGACTGATTTAAAAATTATGAATGATAAATAAAATCATCAACATGTAATGATTTTATAATTAATGTTTCGATAATATTTACATTTTCCCCAGAACAATTCGTTCATGAAAGAAGTCATAAAAATCGTAAATAAACAAACTATGCGGTTTATTCACCGTTTCAGTAATTTTAACGAATCGGTACAAACCGGATATTATGTTCATAACATAGCATTCGATATGCACCGATTTGTTAAAATTATCGAAACAGTGAATAAACAGCACAGTGTTTACGGGCTGTAAGCCAACTCTAACTACCGACTCGATCTCTACCGGTATAAATGAAAAATTTATTCTGGTCGTTATCAATCTATCATTAGAGAATAATCAATTTATATGGTGTAACTAAGCATAATTTTGGTTATAACCATACATATATTTATTGAGAAAATTCGATGTAAAAATTGAGGGGTGGAGGGGGCAGACATAAAGATACACGGGTTCTCGCTGCTCGCTTTACGCCGAGATGAACGAACATGCCTTCTACACGCTCACTGTATTGGTGTACGAAGTAGTACAGAGCGTTCTTTAAAGCCTTGTGTGTACGGACAGCGCGTTCCAGTGTGCGAGCCTTCGTCCACACGAACATGATGTCCCAAGCAGAACCGCACCCCCGATAGCAAAGTGGCGCCACCGTGACTGCACACTACTTTCACGCGGTGAATTCGAGTGCATGCACTGGGGTGTCCATCTGGACGTCTAGCGTGAAGCCACACTGCAGTCACGCAGTGTAAGTACGATGGTAAAAGTAGAATTTTGCAAAAAGGGAGCGATAAAGTAGGATTTTCCGCCTGCCTTATCCGCCTACTAGAGAGAGTGTCGATTTTTTTTTCTCAAATCCGACCCGGCCTGGACTCGAACCTGCGTTCCTTAGGAGACTGGGAACGCTTCTCGCATTCTACCAATTGCGCCATCGACTCTTTGTGGTGGGAGTCGACTAACAAGAGAGTTATACATATAATATCAATACCTGAAAGCAACTACTGTGAGTAGTGAGATAAACCCGAAAGCCGATTTCGAGCTATGTGTCAAACGTAAGCTAAAACCGGCCTTTATACAATGCAACACTGAGATATCTCGGCAAAAATATTTAAATATTTTTGCCGAGATATCTCAGTGTTGCATTGTGTAAAGGCCGGTTTATATATATCTCATTAAATTTTTTAAAATAGTTTGATACTTTCTTTTTCAAAACAGTAGCGATTATGATAATTAATCATTCATTATTTATGGAATAACTCAGTACAATTTGCACTGTTTAAAACATCATTATAATATCAATTTTGTTATTTTCTAATTTAACACATTCGCTGCCACTTTTAGATCGATTGCATCGCGCTCAGTGCCGGTAACAGACTGAATAATGTAATGTGCCACAACAATGTGTCTCCGATCGGAGCCGGCGGCACAGGCGCAAAGTGTCGACTGGCTCTGATCGGAGCCGGCGGCAGCCAACGTGTTAAAAATTTTGTGAAGACAATGAATTTACCGACATTCATGGTCGGTGAATTTACGAAGTATGCACGTCGAAAAGGCACTGTCACTGCACTGAGTGTAACCACTGTGTATTTACGCTGTGAACCACTCAGTGTGTTCACTGTGTAGCCACGGTGCTTTTAGTTTGTGTACGCCACGCGATCATGCCACGGTGAGACCACAGTGACGCCACTACGTGGCAGCACTGCGTACGGCTAGTGTGTAAATCCACGCTTTGCTGTCGGGGACAGTTACAGGGACCTTGAAATTTACCGTCGGCTGGGCTTTGTACAAATACCGACTTATCACGGGCCGTCGCGACAAAGGGAAGTGTACGTGAGTATGAAGGCCGGACGGTGGCGACACCAGCAGACCAGTGGCGAAAGTATGAAATGCCAAAATCTCGTATTGACTATTGAACGCAAAGGCGTTCCAATTCCTGTATAGATACTCTCGGTCGGAGGGTCGGTCGGACGGTCAGACGGTTTTATTAATTCGATAATCTCGACTGAGATTATTGATACAAGGAAGAATGTACCTGGCATTTGAATGTAACAGTTACCGATATTTACATGGGACGTTCCATATGAAATCAGCGACTGTGGAACTCGAAGGTCTCCGATTTCCAAATTTTTAACATTGAAAATGTTTATGTTCCCGTATATGGGGGGATATTTCTAGGTTTTCGACGAGCCAGTTTAAGGGCCGGTTTTACCAATGCCAAGTTATACCTAGAAAAAGTATACCGAGAATAAATATATACTCTCTCTACTTTATACCTGGTATAAAGCGCAAGCGTTTTACAAGCTACATATTTGCCTGGGATAACTATTCCAGGTATAAGGGTATAAGGGTTGGCTAACCACAATTATTTTTAGGTTGATAGTAAGAAGTACGTATTGCGCATGACATTTGGTCATTTTGACAGCTGTTCCGGCGCGATAAACGAAATTCGGAGTAGATTATTCTCAGTATAACAACTTTTTTTGTTTAACGTCTTCATTCTTTCATGACATAATCATAACCTGGTCATTATGGTAAATTGTTATTAATTTTAAAATGGAGTTGATTGATGTACCAGTTTTTGAATCATCATCTGATGATGACATTGACGTATTACCAATCAGAAATCCGAAGAAAATACGTGCCCGGTAAATAAAAGATCTATAACAATATATTTATATTTCCGTAACAATAACTTTTATTTTCGAGTCGTCGATAAAAGCATCAGGTACAAAACATGTCCAAACATTCGATGTCTCACTAACAAGAACGTGTTCAGTCTCAAAAAAACTATGAGGGTCATCGATAATAGTAATTACAATGTAAAATATTGCACCATTTGATTAAAATCTCGTATCGGACAAAAAATATATTCTAAAATCTATAAACTTTTAAATCGCTACAACTTAAGATTTATCACACGGTGACATTACTCGGAGATTACATAGAGCGGTACAATGTTATCGTTTTTTTAAGTATACACGACCCTATCTAAAAAGTCTACAAAGAGTGTTGTACCGTATGTCCCACTCTGTACTGGCCAGTTTGAAAGTTACCTTCGGATAGGCTTGGTCGGTAATCGAGACATTTTATACCGTAATTATAATTATTTTCGTAATTTGGACGCTTCGATCTCTCGAATTGACACCAACTCTAACTGCCGACTCGACTTCTACCGTATTAAATGACTCGAGTACCGACCAAGCCTATCCGAAGGTAACTTTTAAACTGGCCAGTAAAGAGTGGGACATACGGTACGACTTGATGTCTATTTCTCATTCTTGGTAATACGTCAATGTCTTCATCAGATGATGATTCAAAAACTGGTACATCAAACAACTCCATTCCAAAATTAATAACAATTTACCACAACGATCAAGTTATGACAATGTCACGGAAGAATATTGACACAAACAAAAAATTAGGTTATACTGAGGATAGCCAGTTTATCCCACGATGAAACTGCCGGATAAGCTATGCCTGCATTTATTCCAGTTTATCCTATTCCAGACTTATACCATACTGGTAAAACGCTTGCGTACTGGTTGTTCTCAGTATAGCGCTATACCGCGTTTATACCGTGTTGGTAAAGTTATACCTAGAATAAGTATACCAAGAATAAATTTATACTCTCTCTCTCTCTCTTCTTTATACCTGGTATAAAGCGTAGGCGTTTTACCAGCTCCAAGTTTGCCTGGGATAACTATTCCAGGTATAAGCGTTGGCCATCCAAAATTATTTTTAGGTTGGTAGTAAGAAGTACGTACTGCGCATGACATTTGGTCATTTTGACAACTGTTCCGGCGCGATAAACGAAATTCGGAGTTGTTATTCTCAGTATAACCTAACTTTTTGTTTGACGTCTTTATTCTTTCATGACATAATCATAACCTGATCGTTGTGGTAAATTGTTATTAATTTTGAAATAGAGTTGATTGATGTACCAGTTTTTGAATCATCATCTGATGATGACATTGACGTATTACCAAGAATCAGAAATCCGAAGAAAATACGTGCCCGCGGTAAATAAAAGATATCTATAACACAATATATTTATATTTTCGTAACAATAACTTTTATTTTCGAGTCGTCGATAAAAGCATCAAGTACAAAACACGTCCAAACATTCGATATCTCACCAACAAGAATGTGTTCAGTCTCAAAAATAAACTATGAAGGTCATCAATAATAGTAATTACAACGTAAAATTGCACAATTTGATTAAAATCTCGTATCGGACAAAAAATATATTCTAAAATCTATAAACTTTTAAATCGCTACAACTTAAGATTTATCAAGCGGTGACATTACTCGGAGATTATACAGGGTGATTCGAAATGGGCGCACTTCCTCTCGTAGAGAGATTCTTCGCAAAAAACTGAACCGAAAGTTCCTGTACAAAATTTTTGTGCTCCGCACCAATTTGGTGAATTTTTTTACGACTCAGGTGGTGCTTTTCGAATATTAGGGTGCCTTCCGCCGCTCCGATGATTGATTTCAAAATTCTAGGCTGCAGAGGAGGCACGCTGGAATAACTACTGCGAGTTTCGCTGCCGTCTAAAATCTTGTCCCTTGAATCTGACTTTGGATTGGATATTTTCGAACTGGATTATCTTGTAAACTAGGCGGAGCACAACAATTTTGTACAGGAACTTTCGGTTCAGTTGTTTGCGAAGAATCTCTCTACGAGAGGAAGTGCGCCCATTTCGAATCACCCTGTATAGAGCGGTACAATGTTATCGTTTTTTTTTAAGTATACGCGACCCTATCTAAAAAGTATACAAAGAGCATTGTACGACTTGATGTCTAGTGCCGAGGTATCTTACAAAAGTGTATCAATGCAAATCTAACATTTTTTCATATTCTACATCGTACGACGGATGTATCACTTCTGCTCTTGAAAACTCTGCAATCACGCGAATTGAAGAAAGGTATAGTTTACCTAGATAAATTTAAATGTTACTTATAAAAGACAATGCAATGGTAGATGACTTTTTTGGTTGATATTATTGGATACCGTTGAGATTCTCGCGATTAGAGACCCGCGTGCGTAAATTTTAAATTTAAACTTGCATTTTCTGAGTAAAAGAGCGAAGCGAGAAAACAAAATTTTGCCGACGTTTCTATGAGCTTCTATCCTCCTATTAAAGAAGAACTATAATCTAAAATGTGTCGCGCGAAATTACTTAGCAAGGAAAGACTCATTTATAAACAAAGAAGAGAGATCTATTAATTTTGATTCTCCAGAGCTCTGACTCAGATAAAATTATAATCATGATTCAATCTCATGCGTGGAAAGGAAGACTACAATAGCCGTTCCTCGGAGCACTGTCCGACGCAAACGCTGCGACCCAGAGAACTTGAGCATCATCGAGTTCATCTAGAACGAATTATCGAACGTCAACGTCGCGGTGGAATTTCTACTGTCCGGCGATTGCAGTGCGATATATCGTTTCCATAAGATCTCTTGAAGGTCGTTGCAAGAGCTATTTCCTCGTTTGGCTCGCAAAGGTCTTCCAAGCGGCGATCTGAAAAACACATTTAAAAGCCCACTGTGAAAAAAATCAATCCTTCGCAGCTACGACATTCTGACAATGCGAAACTCCTCTTTGTTCCTGGCGAATTAAAAGTTTACCGCGATAAAATTGTTTAATCGTACCTTGTGACGAGTTTCAATTTGACTTTATCGATGTTTTTCAGTATGTCGCCTATTGATTTCTGAGAGATCAGTGGCGATTTATGCCGATCAACGAACTTGTAGTCCTGTAAACTAGCTCTCCTCGCGGTGTTAGGAGTCGTCGGAGGTTGCAGAAGTGGCGGCATATAATAATGACTAATTAAAAGTTTTAACATTATGATAAAAACGATTACCTACAGTAATTAGCATTGATCCCGAAGCAAAAAATCTTAAAGTCGGCAATAATTTTGTTGCTAGCTGAATTGCTGCATTTCCTGGCGACCTCGAAGCAATGCGATGTCATATTTGTCCCAATAATCTCTGACAGGTTTGCTTTTCCAAACGAAATCAAGTGAAGAATTCTACAACCATTGTATTCTTCGAAATAGTCAACTCTGGAATAGTTTTGTATTAGATATTGGTTATAAATTAGTAGAGGTATAGGTATCCTTTATTTACTTACCGGGCACGCGTATTTTCCTAGGATTTCTCATTCTTTGTAAGACGTCAATTTCATCATCAGATGATGATTCGAAAACTGGCACATCGATCAACTCTATTTCACAACTAATAACAATTATTGTGATTCTGTCACGGTTCTGATTCTGTCACGGAATAATAAAGACGCAAACAAAAAGTTAGGTTATACCGAGGATATAGCTAGCTTATCCAGCGCTGGAACTGCCGGATAAGCTATCCCTGCATTTATTCCAAAGTTTATCCTATTCCAGACTTATACCATCGTGGTAAAACGCTTGCGTACTGGTTATTCTCAGTATAGCGCTACACGGCGTTTATACCGTGTTGGTAAAACCGGCCCCCTAAGACAGATATATCGCTCCCCACTCTAGCGCTCTCGTGCGTGCGCCACCGGAAAGCCCCCACTCTAGCGTTCTCAACAGTGCCCCACTCCAGCGCTCTCGACCGTGTGTATGTAATAGCCTGAGAGCGGGTATGGGTGATGGTACTACAGGGTGATATTTTGAAAACTTGCCACCCTAATATCTCAGAAAGTTACAGAGATTTTCTAAAAAAAAAGACGGTTTCGGCAGTGGAGAAGGGGAACCAAAATGACATAATCGGAGACGCACCCCCTCCAACCCCCTTAGGGGTAGCCCCCCAACTTTGTATTCTTAAATAGCAACCCCCCATGTGTGACACAGCGTTGGAAAGCTCTTTAAAAATGCTTTACAACAACACCAAATGTTATCTTTCGATGAGTAGTTTTTGCGCAAATCGAGAAAGAAACTGCTAGAAGTAAGTTGTCAATTTATTTATTAAAGGTCAGTTACGTTACAATAAATTTTCGAAATGATTTCCATTGATTTTTCGAACTTTTTCCAATGTTGTTCTCGAAATTTGGCGACATTCTTGCGTAATTCTTTGTTTCAGTTGGTTAATGCTTGCTGGTTGAATTTGAAAAACAACAATGTTCAGATGTCCCCATAAGAAGAAATCGCAGGGAGTAAGTCAGGTGATGCAAATCACTTCGAAAATTTATTGTAACATAATTGACTTTTAATAAATACATTGACAAAACTTACTTCTAGCAGTTTCTTTCTCGATTTGCGCGAAAACTGCTCATCGAAAGGTACCAAAATTTGGTGTTGTTGTAAAGCATTTTTAAAGAGCTTTCCAACGCTGTATCATACATGGGGGGTTGCTATTTAAGATTACAAAGTTGGGGGGGCTACCCCTAAGGGGGTTGGAGTGGGTGCGTCTCCGATTATGTCATTTTGGTTCCCCCTTTCCACTGCCGAAACCGACTTTTTTTTTTTTTTAATCTGTAACTTTCTGAGATATTGGGGTGGCAAGTTTTCAAAATGTCACCCTGTATGTAGTGGTACGGGTGGTGAGGCAGCCACGCGGGGCAAAGAAAGAATAACGAGCTCGAAGAAAGAACTCTTATTCGGCGAGAACTGAACGATACAAGTGCGTATGATCGGTATGAACGGCTTGGCTACTGGCGCGCCTCCTCGCGCCGGTGGCGTCGCTCGCCGAGAATGGGGGGCGACTTATTCTATAATTTAAAATTAGATTACATGCAAAGCGCTAGACGGCTAGATAAAACAATAAGGGAGATAATTCCAATGCTAAGAGCGTCGGCGCCACACTTTTCTCTGCATTTTAGTATTTTATTTCTATTTTAAAAAATCTCAAATGTGGTATACTACTTGAAAATACATTTCTGAACATGTTTTATTTAGAAATGCCCATCCACATGGACGCAATGACCGAAAGGGTTAAGAATGTTAAATATTCGAAGAATACCACTCTCATGTTTGAACTTCCAGTATAACCACAATGTATGATATTCTGTCTGTGGAACGAAAATTTGTTTAAAGATAAACTTCTTAGGGGCCATCCATATATTACGTAGGACGTTTTTGGCCTCTTTTTGACCCCCCCTCCCCCCAGTGTAAGATACATGTACATACAGTGTAAATGTATTTACACTGTAGTGTAAGAAATATTCATCCCCCCCCCCCTCAAACGTCTTACGTAATATGAGGGGCTGAGAAACATAGTGGTGCAAGTCAGCAAAACCTAATTCTGCGGAAATGAACCTTTCGAGTAAGTGCTAATAAAAAACGAAGTTATGTTTGTATCGTGTTTCAAAACGGTATGGATGATTAAAAATGCGTCAAATTCTATGTAATACGTCTAGTGGGTGAAAACAATAAAGGATACAAAAATTGTACTAACACAAAATGAAAAAACACAAACACTTTATTATTAAGTCTACTGATCAACATCCTCCTCGTCGTCAGGCAGTGGATCCGAATCCACAACTTCTGCAGACGTTCTTATGTTTTCAAAAAAATTGTGGTGGATGGAGGGAATGTATTTTAGGAGAGACAGCATATCTCTTTTCTTTAAGTGGTTCATATTCCGCGGACCAGAATACATCGGCGCCTGCTCAACATTCTTCAGGAGTCTGGGTCGTCTGTCTTTAGTAGGCCTAATGTTGATTTTATTAAATTGAAAATATCCTCATTTAAGGTTTCTTTATAGAAAATGGTAAATGGTTTTCCGTTTTCAAACCTCAGCCACTGTATTGACAACCAGTTTACCGCTGCAGCACTTTCATTCTTTTTTCGTTTGGTTATAGCTCTTTCTAGTGAGTCGGTGTTAAGAAAATCCTCTTGTGGCATTTCGACTAACATAAACTTCTTACTTCGCCGTGCAGTTTTTATAATGCTATACCAGTCATCTGGAACAAAAATAGTCTTCCCTCTGCTCTCCTTCTCCACTAACCCGAAATCGCTGTTATTGGGTAGGTAGGAATAGGTACACAACAGAATTACACAGAATTATATTATTTAATAATAATTCGTGATGAGCACGAAAACGAAACCCACATAACCTTATAACCTTCTTTTGAATAAACGTTTCTGAACACAGTGCTGTAACTCTGACTTACACCATTATGATTCAGCGAGTTTATCTCTAGTCGTTTACAACACAAAACTGATGGTGCTTTCTAGTGAAATATAGTAGAAACATGAATTATTTCGAAATGTTTCCAAATGAAGCTCGTGATTCTGAACCAGAATAGTGGCTTAACACAATTTCTTATTATTGTTGACTTACACCACTATGTTTCTCAGCCCCTCATATACCGTATGTCCAATGGCTAGTCGAGCAGGTGCAGCGACCTGAATTTTTCTGAAATTTGACTTCGGTAGTGTTTTAGTTAGAGTTGGCTTTGGAAGATGGCGCTACGTACGAGCGAAATATTTGAAATGGTAAAAGCGGGAGGTAGATAAATGCGGGAGAAGTGAAGTGTAACCTCAAAATTGTGAATGTTGGAATAATGGTGAGTAATTGTTTGAAACGATAAGACATAATAATTCGGGTTTCTTTTCGATGTTCAACCAAATAACACGACTGATATTTAATTGCAGAGAGAAACTGATGCGACTGGCAGTCGTGGAGGAAGGGGCTACCGTCAACGTGGTCCTCGCCAGAGTGGTCGAGCTCTGCCTCGTCGACGAAAGGTGCAATTGAAATGAAATTAAAGTCTGAGTCAAGGTGAAAATTGGAAGACATGGAAAGAAAACGCGGCAGAGTCGTCGACAGAAGGAGTGAGTAAAGTGCGAAAGAAAAGTGCAGTGACGCCGAAAAATCATGTGGAAGACAGTGACGAACAGCAGCAGCAGCTGGTCGACACTGCTCAACTCCGCACCAGCTCCTGAATGATATCTCGCCGATCGCGATACGCGGCCGCTCCGACGGACAACGATTCCAGACATTCGAGTCGTAGTAGCAGCAAGGACAGCAGCAGCAGCAGCAGCGTCAACGGCAGGGGCACTCTTTTAAAGCGAAGGCAGTCCAAGACCGACTCGAATAGCTGTAAGAGAAAGACGCATCGGCGGAAACATGAAATATCGAAGCAAGACTTGCAGTGAGAGTGTGGTAAAAGAAAGAAAAAAAATGACAGAGACGAGGCGACGAGACAGAGGAGGAAGTCGTCACCACGAAGGGTTCCTGAAACGGTACCAGTACTAGCAACGTGTGAAGAGTTCAAGAGAACGGGCCATCTACACCCAGTCGCAAATCATGCAGAGTTCCTGTGACATCTGACAGCGGCATCACGTCAGGAGTATGAACGGTGGAGAAGAACGGGAGCCTCGCTGAAAAAGGAAGGAGCAGTGTTGGCGATGGCGGTGACAGCCCGGATCATGAGCAAAGGCTGAAGAACCTTGAGCGTTTTGAATAAAAAGTGGACGTGACTCGAAGCAGTTATCGTAATCGATTTACGCCGACACTGGTGCCGTAACCAATCTCGATCACAATGGATTCTTCCAACTAGAGGTGGTTTCTATATCACTCGTCGCCGTTGATCCTTTCCCTCTCAATCCTTGTACATAATGCATCTGTTAATATGAAGTTTGATCCGAAACCCTTCCATCCTTCCTATTTTAACACTCTCGTAACAATACGGTCCGATTATTTTATATTCATAAGGTTTTATCAGATTTACGCGTTATTCCTCGTTATTTTCGTTATTTAACCTTGCATTCATACATTATTACTGATGGATTATTAATAAATTAATTCATGAAAGTGACTCTACTGGCTTCTGCTATTTTTCGTCCGGTATTTCCTTCCGCAAGATATTTGGATAAATGTACCCCTTCGATCTTGAAGAGTTTGGTTGGAATAAGCAAGACGGATAGTGGACAGAGTTTAGGCATTAGGAGGCATACAAGATGTCACAATCAGCGGGAAAGGATTTCGTGTAATCATGATTTATAGTAAGTAAAGTGGATAGTAATCGTTTCTGTATCAACAAATCTGTGTTCAATTGATATTTTATACTTCATTAGTAGCTCTAGATGAGATACATCTATCTCATAGTTTACAGTACAAAATGTAATTTCCCCTGCGGGAGCTAATTTTATGATTGAAAAAATTCTAATAAATCATGATTACACGAAATCCTGTCCCGCTGATTGTGACATCTTGTATGCCTCCTAATGCCTAAACTCTGTCCACTATCCGTCTTGCTTATTCCAACCAAACTCTTCAAGATCGAAGGGGTACATTTATCCAAATATCTTGCGGAAGGAAATACCGGACGAAAAATAGCACAAGCCAGTAGAGTCACTTTCATGAATTAATTTATTAATAATCCATCAGTAATAATGTATGAATGCAAGGTTAAATAACGAAAATAACGAGGAATAACGCGTAAAGCTGATAAAACCTTATGAATATAAAATAATTGGACCGTATTGTTACGAGAGTGTTACAATAGGAAGGATGGAAGGGTTTCGGATCAAACTTCATATTAACAGATGCATTATGTACAAGGATTGAGAGGGAAAGGATCAACGGCGACGAGTGATATAGAAACCGCCTCTAGTTGGAAGAATCCATTGTGATCGAGATTGGCTACGGGACCAGTGTCGGCGTAAATCGATTACGATAACTGCTTCGAGTCACGTCCACTTTTTATTCAAAACGCTCAAGGTTCTTCAGCCTTTGCTCATGATCCGGGCTGTCACCGCCATCGCCAACACTGCTCCTTCCTTTTTCAGCGAGGCTCCCGTTCTTCTCCACCGTTCATACTCCTGACGTGATGCCGCTGTCAGATGTCACAGGAACTCTGCATGATTTGCGACTGGGTGTAGATGGCCCGTTCTTTTGAACTCTTCACACGTTGCTAGTACTGGTACCGTTTCAGGAACCCTTCGTGGTGACGACTTCCTCCTCTGTCTCGTCGCCTCGTCTCTGTCATTTTTTTTCTTTCTTTTACCACACTCTCACTGCAAGTCTTGCTTCGATATTTCATGTTTCCGCCGATGCGTCTTTCTCTTACAGCTATTCGAGTCGGTCTTGGACTGCCTTCGCTTTAAAAGAGTGCCCCTGCCGTTGACGCTGCTGCTGCTGCTGCTGTCCTTGCTGCTACTACGACTCGAATGTCTGGAATCGTTGTCCATCGGAGCGGCCGCGTATCGCGATCGGCGAGATATAATTCAGGAGCTGGTGCGGAGTTGAGCAGTGTCGACCAGCTGCTGCTGCTGTTCGTCACTGTCTTCCACATGGTTTTTCGGCGTCACTGCACTTTTCTTTCGCACTTTACTCACTCCTTCTGTCGGCGACTCTGCCGCGTTTTCTTTCCATGTCTTCCAATTTTCACCTTGACTCAGACTTTAATTTCATTTCAATTGCACTTTTCGTCGACGAGGCAGAGCTCGACCACTCTGGCGAGGACCACGTTGACGGTAGCCCCTTCCTCCACGACTGCCAGTCGCATCAGTTTCTCTCTGCAATTAAATATCAGTCGTGTTATTTGGTTGAACATCGAAAAGAAACCCGAATTATTATGTCTTATCGTTTCAAACAATTACTCACCATTATTCCAACATTCACAATTTTGAGGTTACACTACACTTCTCCCGCATTTATCTACCTCCCGCTTTTACCATTTCAAATATTTCGCTCGTACGTAGCGCCATCTTCCAAAGCCAACTCTAACTAAAATACTGCCGAAGTCAAATTTCAGAAAAATTCAGGTCGCTGCACCTGCTCGACTAGCCATTGGACATACGATATAGATGGCCCCTTATGTGATGTCGGAGCGTTTAACGTGCTCCTCTGGAGGGGGTACGGCACCGTTGGCCCACTGGAGGTGGAAATGGTTTGCGCATGCGCACCGCATTCCCTGTACTGTAGTGACGGGCGCCGGGTCGCAAGCGAAGGGCCCCTCGACCGCTTTAGACCATGGGCTACCAATATGAAACCCTCCTCCCCCCCCCCCCCTCGTGGGAATTTCTGACTCACATATTTTTTTGTTGGTATTGCCATCTAGTTTAAGGTTTTAATTGTTTGCCTCTTGTCAATTACAGCATATCCCGAAAAAACATGAAAAACCACGAAAACACGAAGAAAATGACTCTTTCAATTCATTCTCATTTCATTAAAATTTTTCGTTGAAGAAGGTATGTTTATAAATAATATTTTGTGCAGGAATTCTTCCCTGAGTTTTTAGTTATATATTCTTCCATTTTTTATTGTAAATATATGAGCCTTAACACAAAATTCTCATTATGTGAATATAAACGAAAACATTCTAGTTATAATAATGAAAATTGACTTTCAACTTCAAAATCAAATAAGAGTATTTCATTTGATAACAGCATCTGTAATCAGCAGTCTCCTTCTTCATCCTCATGTACTATATCGGCTAAGTTAACTACTTCTGGATCATCTCCATCTTCAAACTCATCTGGATGAAAGCTTTCCATAACGTCGGTTAATTTGTGCGGCAACGGATCCCCTTTAATCCAATCAAACTTCAGTTGTCCATTCTCCAACTTCCAGCCATGTCCCACTGGAGATGGTAGTATGGATTTAGCGACATGTGCATTGTTCCATATATAGCATTGGTAGTTTGCACGACTGATGTGCTTTTCAAGTGAAGCTTTACAATGAGGTAGTAGACTCAATTCGACACCTTGTGTATTTGGCAATGCAAATGTCATTGTGGGAGAGTATTTTTGTGTGAACAAATCGTACCGTAGCTTATTTATATCTGTGTATCCCTTATCACTGTACAAGCAACAGACGAATTCCTCTAGGCCTGTCTACAACATGTCCATCGCCATGTGGGGGGGATGTTACAACATGTCTGTAATTGTAAGTGATGATCCAAATGATCTAAGCATAAGCACGAATTTCGAAAACTTCCAATTTAGATTTTACTGACAACTTTCCATGACGAATAAATGAACTGGTAGTGTCGCATCCGGATAATGCATGTATATTAGACATAGCATGGCTCGTTGCTACACCTAAATCCCGAGAAATGATGGTGTCATTAATGACCCTTCGTTTGTTTCTAGTTCCTGTATCAAACAGTAACACGTTTTCAATTTCGTTGGCGTAATTTAACAACAACATAAAAACATCAGTGTCTGGTGATCTAATTCTGATAGGCAAATTGTCTTGACAGGATTGAGAAGCATGGAAACAATGTAATGTAATTTTAGTATCCGCCTCCTCTTGTGAAGAGCATAGCTCTTCTTGTATCGTATAATTCACAGTTGAACCGTCTTCGCTAGTAAACAACATGCACCGATTATTATGTGATAAGTAAAGATTTCTACCATGAAAACAGTGGGCATATATGTCTTGTTTCCATTCATTATGTAGAAGGTTGACAAGTTGTTCCTTGTTTTTGCCATTATTGAGGAATTTTTTCCAATCCCGAGGAATCTTGGTCTTAGGTATCTCCACGGCCTCTTCTTAGTCCCTCAATGTTTTTAATAGATACACATCTGCGTAAGTATCCGTCACGAAATCTATCCTCTTGCATTTTGGAAAGCGGCTTAAGACTATCTCGGCGAGCTCACCAAAGGTTTCTGGAATATTACTGAGAGCTTGAAAGTAAGCCATGCCATCAATCATATAAATGCATTCTTCAACCTTAGGAGGTTCATTTACCGCACCCTTGATCTCCAAAGCATGGAGTAATTTGGCCTTGTCTGTTTTTGTAGGACACCCATCAGCAGTTGCTAATGCTCATGGTACTGGTCCTAATGGATAGGATAACAGCATCTCTAGGCTAATTTGACGTTTCTGGGACAGGAGCAAAGCTCGAACAAAAATATTTCTTTCTGCTCTTATCTCAACTAATCTGTTTTGAGAGGACGTAACAATTATCTTCTCTTGAATACTCTTAAAAGTTTTAAGCTTTTGTCTCTTCAGTAGTTCATGAAATTTTTTATTCTTTAAAATAAATCTGTCTTGTAGGAAAGTGTTGTAGGCACCTTTCCCCGATATTTACATTGAGTAAATCTTCTTCCACCGATTCAGGTGCAGGCCTTCCAGATGATAAACAGAACAGAGAATCCTTGTCGTCAACTTCAAATGGATTGATATATTACTCAATAGCTTCAATTACTTTCAAGACACTTTGCTCACTTTGTTTCATTTCTCCTATTTGCATGTCTCGGTGAGAGGAATCTGATGTATGTAACATACTTGCTTTTTCAAATGCCAATTCGACATATTTAGCACGTTCATGCCTTGTAATACACCATCGTGAATATGCCCAGAAATTTCTGCTGTAACCCACTATGCCGCCGGTGCATTTAGCATATCAATTGATTGTTTGTTCTATTGTGATGTCAATAGAATTTCTAGAACTTGGAACTTGTGATCTACAGACGCTATTAAAGGGTATGAATCGACTTTCCGAATTCCGTCGCTCAGTGCGACGGAACACTGTGGTTTTCCACGTTTTTCCGGGATATGCTGTAATTGACCAGAGGCAAACAACTAAAACCTTAAACTACATGGCAATACCAACAAAAAAAATATGTGAGTCAGAAATTCCCACGGGGGGGGGGGGGAAGGGGGGTATACACGAGCTTTCGCTCTACTTGCTCAGATTTCAGGAGCCTGCGGCGGGAGGGCACAGAAACCCTCTGCCTTGCGCTCTCCTCAAACAAAGTGCTGACCTGCAATAAATTCGACTATTGCGGTGCACATGCACTTGTTCGGGGATAACACCAACCGGACAGCGCCGAATCTGCGTACTCTCCCGGCGCCAATTCTCATGCTCCAGCTCGGTAGTTTCGAAGAATTTCCTTATCCCACCATGCATAGAAAAAAGCCGAAGCCCCCTGCCCCACTAGCCGCTTTTAAAATCAATTAATGGTAGAAATGATCCCACTATGAAAGGAGGCACTACGATTGATGCAGTTTTTGCGAGAAACATTGATACTATCGAAGAGAGAGAGAGAGAATTAAACATTTTGTCTCATATTTTTTCAGTTACCATAATCCAATGTTTATTGCTGTAGACTCGACTGGCGATAGAGTAGAAAATGCACAAGACGAACAATAGTTTTAATTAAAATGTTTAAAAACTATTCAAGGAATAAATTTATATTTTATATACCAGTAAGAGAGAGAGAATATATATTCATTTCGGCCTTTTATTTCCTCGCCTGTTTTCATAATTTCTTTACAGTTTTTCCACGCTTATATCCCCTACTGATTACGTTTCCAATAAGTATCACTTCCACCGAGTGTCATGACACTCACTGCCTTTTTATTTACGTTTGAAAATCTTTCCATTGAGGCACGCGACATAAAAATGTAGGATATAACATCAGTTTTGGAAAATCACGATCACGATGACTCTAAAAATGTAGCTGCATTTATCGCTGCTCTTAAACAGAATATGAATCCTTTCAATTGCTTGGAAATTAAGGAAAATTTTTTATTTAATATTAAAACAGGTCGTCGTGCATCGGAACCCGTGATTAATTTCCTTTTAAATATAGAAAAAAATGGACGGGCAATGCAAGACTTATTTATATCCGAATGTTCGCAAGATGTTAGCAGATTCGAAGCACCAATCAAACAAAATAAAATGTTGAATTTTGCGAGCTGTAATAACGAACAAAAAGTAACAATTAATAATAAAGTACACGAGGTTCGTACGCAACGTGATCTGTTTGTTCGGATGTTGGGTATATCAATGAATGAGGCAGCGGATATCGAAATAGTATCTTATGTCATAAGGCGGAAATCCGAGGTTTTTTCAGACTGTGTTTAATTAGGTCGTAACAGGAGGCATGGTTGGGGGATGAGGCTCGCGGCCATGCGTCCTGTTATGACCTAATTAAACACAGTCTTAAAAATCCGGAGACTTCAACCGAATGATATATACTATTTTTCCTCGCGAATGCCCATTTCTCAAAACAAAACAAACAGAACTATGCATGACTCATTTCACGTCGCGTTTATCAGTTTGGAAAAAGGACCCACTTCGGACTAAAGAGTCTTTTGACAGCCTGCGGACTCCCGGTCGGTGTCACGCGGGAAAAACGCCATCTTACGGTCTAAAAATAGGCTGAAGAAGGACTCGAAATGTGTATGAGTGAGGAAAAACTATTTTATATTCTTAATATAGAGAGATTTTTATTACCAATAAAGATACCTACTTCTCGAGCTTGCTAGTGTGAAATCAGAAAAACGACTAAAGCTTCTTTGAATTCCGGAGAAGGAGGAGGAGCAGGAGGAGGATAATTCGGAGCTGAAAATGATGACATGATTTACGACAGCGACGAGGATATTGAGTTTGAGGATTATATAGAAAATGAGAGTTACGAAACAGAGTAATTTTAGATTCGATTAGTGTTAGAGATGTATGTTGTATTCGAAGTAGAAAGAAAAAAAATTTAATGAAAAAAAATTCTACTTTTCACTGTTTTTGAATTTTCAAAATTTGTGAGCGCCCTCTAGAAAATTTTTTATCGTGCAGATCTTTGGTAACGATTCTTAAAACATGATAAACTAATATAATCTGACGTACCACCCCAATATATATAGGTACCTATTGTAATATATATTTAATATAGGTATATATTTCCTGTTCATTGTATTCGTAAAACAAAAAAATTACTTTGTAATATCGCGGTAAATATACAATATGCTATTATATGGTTATATATATTTTTTGCATTGTAATGCATAGTTAATAACACAATATCATTAATATATTTTTCGTATCATTTTCAATGTCCCCGATAGTTGCAACGATTGCGAGATTTGTGAATTTTTTTATAAAGATTTGTATTAAAGAAAAATTCATAAAAATGTTCGGATCATCATTGGCTTTTGCTCTGAAGTTATGATTTTTTGATGAACTCAGCTTGTAAGCACTTCAAACGCAGATAATTTTTTGCGAAAACACCATACCAGCAAAAAAAGTACACCGTTTTTTTCGTGCTAAGGTGTATCTTTTGAAAAAATATGAGCCAAAAATTGTATTAGCTCTGTAATATTTCTTTGTCTTCGAAGAAGAAGAACCGCTTTTTTCAATGTGCGAATCTTTTCATTTTTTCCAAAAAAATTGTCAAAAATACTTTCTAGAATTACGAAATTTGTAGCCCCTCGTAGAACGTTTGATTTGAATTCCTTCTATTTTTAAAGAAGTTTCGAATTTGATAAAAATAAAAAAATTCCATTCTAACCACGCATCTAGATGCAACTTCGATTCTTCGGCAGTCCTCCCGTGGTTAGCAACAGATTACGGTTTGTATTTATCGATTAGCGAAATACATTTTGGTATTTATCGAGTTCATTCCAGTTACTGTTTAATTATGTATTTTACATGGGGACACGAAATTTAAGCGATAAATACTGTCTCAGTAAATAAAACAATCTAGAACCAATATAATGACGATACATACCAGTATCAAAGACTATGATTATAACGCACTCACTGAGCGAAACTGTATATTCTCACCAAAGTCGATAAAAGCGCCGTTTATGCCTCTTCGCGCGAATTTTAAATGACTAGATAATAAAATATATAGTATTATATGAGTAATGTTTCTGTTACATTAACTATTCTTGTATTTCTATTTCATTTAAAGTTTATTTAAAAATAGACGGAATTCAAATCAAATGTTTGATAGGGACTCAGCAAATTTGCAATTGCTTGAAGTACATCTTTTGAGAATTTTTTAGAAAAATCAAAAGGTTTTTCTACTTCAAAGATAAAAAACATAAGGGGTTAGTATATTAGGCGGTTAGGGGTTGGGATTAGGTGGGCTCATAATTAATAGCGTTTTTTTTTCCGTGTTAACCCGTTCGCTGCACATGACTTTTCTTCTGCGCGGAAGGGATATTTTGTTAAAGCATTCAAATATTGGGGATGACGCCTTATGGCATCATCCGCACATAGTAGGGGAATACATTGACGCCATTAGGCGTTATCCGCAGCGAAAGTGTTCATTCTAAGGTATACGCCAGAAACAAAACAATACAATTGTAAAGCGTGGGGCGTATATGCCCCACGTGGCGTGAACGGAAAGTCTTAAAAAAAACGGTCTGGCAGGGAACGTATTAATCCGCTTATAAGGAGAAGAGAAGGAGAATATCTCGTGTTGAATTTTTGCAAAATCTCAGCTGGAACTTGATCAAACGACAAATAGAATGAAGACATCAGAACGCACGCCTTCCGACAAAGCTACGGAGACGTGCAAAACTACTTCTTGGCGTTGAAGAACCTATCAACCAAACTAAACCCAGAACAGCATCGCGAGGGAGATGTTATATACAGGATGTAAAAAAAGTCCCTGGACGGCCGAATATTTTGAAAAATATGCGTCGCATAGAAAAACAAAAAAACAAGGGTTCAATATTTTTAAAAGTTCTATTCAGCCATATCAAACTCGACCCCCCTTCCCCGTTGGGGGGGGGGGGGGGGCGGGTATGGTAACTTAAAAATTTTTAATGGAAACCCCCAATTTTTATTGCAGATTCGGGTTTTACGTTAAAAAATAAGAAACTTTTGTCTGAAATATTTTTTTGTATCAGGGATAGATGGCGCTGCAACTGTCAAACTTTGGGTATCCATGGTACACCCGGGGACACGGAATCTGTCGCTGGTGACTTTTTTAAATGTTATTTTTAAACGTACTAACCAATGATTAATAATCCTCATGCTTTCATTAACGAGAGTAGACGCCACCGTAGCTAATGAGGGCATGAGAATGAATTATTCATTGGTTAGTACGTTTAAAAATAATATTTAAAGAAAGTCACCAGCGACAGATTCCGTGTCCCCGGGTGTACTTGTGTGAATGCACAGTTTGCCGAGAATAGAGAATCTCAGAATTCGTATTCGCGGCAGTGTTTTGGGGGAAAGGGATCGAATTTTGCGCGGTAGCTCGATTGCAGTTTTGCAGATCAACCCGAGGTTTAGTGGAGTGATGGATATTGTGTCTATGATTTGTGTCACCATCGATTGGAGCGCCATCTACCCCTGATAAAAAAAATATTTCAGACAAAAGTTTCTTATTCTTTAACGCAAAACCCGGATCTGCAATAAAAATTGGGGGTTTCCATTAAAAATTTTGAAGTTACCCCCACCACCTAACCGTGGAGAGGGGAGGGGGGGGGGGTCGAGTTTGGTATGACTGGTTAGAACTTTAAAAAATATTGAAACCGTGTTTTTTGTTTTTCTATGCGACGCATATTTTTCAAAATATTCGGCCGTCCTGGGACTTTTTTTACACCCTGTATGTGGAAGGATACGAGACAAGAGCACCAGGAAGTTCTGCAGCAAGTGTGGGAAATGGGTCTGCGGAGATCATTTGAAAGAAATGTGTATAAATTGCTGTGAAGATTAGTTTCATTGTTCTAAAAATAGTTTCATCCAATGCATTTTTTATCTTGTGAAATAAGCTGTAATATTTATGCCGTTAAGTAAAAATGTATTGAAAATTATGAAGATTTTAAACAAAAAATGTAAAAATAGGGCAAATTAAGGGTGGGTGATACCGGTCCACCACGTGACTAAATACGTTCTTTTCAACCACGTGACTAACATAGGGTTAAACATTGAGGACCTTGGGACTTCCGATTGACTGACGCGGACTGAGACTACTCGCAAGAGTTAAATCCGGACAAGAGAGAGCAGATATATAGATCAAAATTTTAAAAAAAGTTTCTTATGCCTAAGGATTGTGTAAGTAAAGCAATAAGCGTATATAGGGGCATTTATTTCGCAATCACGGACGTATTTTCTTATTTCATATAGAATATATTTTTATATTAACAATTTTGTCAATACTTATCTTGTCGGCAAATTACAAAATTTACTACATGATGGGATAAGTAATGATTGACTAATCCTCAAGTTGGTTAACAATAATTCTATCGATCAATATAATATTGCCATTTGTCGATGAGATAAATATTGGCAGAATTAAATATACTTCATACGCGAACCTAGTGTCCGAATGACCTCGTGCGTTTCTGATTTTAAATTATTGTACTGCTTTAAAAAGTTAACACAAATCAGTAGCTGCATTATCATGCATACATATCACTTGTCCAACAAGATAGCATTGATTCTACTCAAAATTTACGAGCGCGCCAAGTGCCATTTTAAAATTTTTTAGCCCGTTTTGGTATACTCATTTGTTATTTCGATCTCGATCACTTTTGTTAGGTTTGATCATACCGAGTGATTTGCAGGATAGGCGATAGGAGATATCTGAAGGATTAGTCGAAGTTCTCACGCACCTTCGTACGTCTCTTAGGTATACTTCCTACTCAGAAATTTATTTGGTACAAGTACTTCGCGCTACATTTGATATTAATACTTTTTTGAAGAGAAATATTTTTTCGAGGGAGGCAACACGCGACGTGTAATTTTTTTGTTTTTTTTTTCTAGACAGGATTTTTATTGGGTTATTTTTTAAGTGGTCTCCCATGGCCCTTGGTGTATTTTTTTAAATGTATGATGTATTTAGGGAATCACTAATTTTTGAAAATTAATATTTAGTTGTACGGAAAAAAGGAAAACGACCAGTAAATCTTCGAACTCTTAAAATTTTTTCGACTAATTTATTTATGCTCGTCGAAGACATTACAAATATAACAGAGAGCCTACTTCAGCATGAATTATTATATATGTCAATTCTTATTAGTACTCGATAAATATTGCCTTTCGTCGTTTCAGTTCATCTTTTTCGATCTCGTGTTCTTATAATTCTTAAAACTTCTTAAACTGTTTTTTCTTCGCTTATAGAAAATCTTGTAAATGTAACAGAGGGCCTACTTGAGCACGAATTACAAGTCAATTCTAGTAGCACTAGAAAAATGTTGATTTCCGCCATTTGAGTTCATCTTTCTTAGTCACGTACGTCAACATGTCTTTTGATATCTATAATTGTCCTACTTTGTCTCTTTCTGCTGTGAGAAATTGTCAAGAAAGCTTATGAAAGCTTACCAATGCCGAGATAACAGTTGATCCTGCTCAATAAAAGTTCATTTTCCTCACTCATGCCCATTTCGAGGCTATTTCCAGCCTATTTTTAGACCGTAAAATAGCATTTTTCCGGCGTGACACCGACCGGGAGTCCGTAGACTATTAAAACACCTTACTCGGACTGACGCGAGTGCTTAGTCGAAGTGGGCCCTTTTTTTCAAATTGACAAACGGAATGTGAAATGAGCAGAGTATAGCTATCTCACTTCGTCAGCTGACACTGTTGTACTCTGATTGGCACGATTGCTTAGTCCGAAGTGGGTTTTGTTTAAATTGACGATCGCAACGTGAAATTAGCCGTATCGAATCGATTCATTCGAGTCGACTGAAGGACGCACGAGAGTATACCAAATCTGTAAGTGTAAAATCAAAATATGGAGAGAAAAAGCGTCATTATTCCGAACAGTAATGAAGAAGGCGACGGATTTCAAAATATCGTGAAACAAGAGCTGAATTATACTTCGACGTCGAGTGTAGAGATAAATTTACATTCGTTGAGTTATCAAGAGAATGTAGAAAGTGATAATAACCTCGCTGACGACAACAACATCCCGGAGGATGTTCTCAATGAAGTTCGTGAGGCTGAGTTTATAAAATTGCTTTAGATTTTTGCTATATTTTCAATGGAGGGCTTAGCCCCCCCAACCCTCCTCCTCTACCTCCTCCCACCACTCTTCGTAAATGCGCATTCGTGAGGAAAAATAGTATATGTTATTCGGCTTTAATCCTCGGATTTTTCAGACTGTGTTCATGTCGTAGAACGGGGTATGGCAGGGGGATGGGGCTCGCCTTCGGCACAGTAAAGGGGCTTTGGCGATCAAAATAGAAGCAAAATTTTAATCGCAATGAGGCCCTATTTTGAATGCCATAGCTTCTACCCACTAGAGGTGCTCTGGCCATCAAAGTAAGGGCAACATGTCGACTCGCGAGGAGACCCTTATTTCAATGCCATAGCTTCTACCCAGTTGAGGTGCTGTGGCCATCAAAGTAGGGGCAAAATTTCGACTCGCGCGGAGACCCTATTTTAAATGCCATAGCTTCTACCCAGTGAAGGGTCTCTGGCCATCAAAGCAGGAGCAAATTTCACAGATAGGTTCAAAAAGCATCAAAATAGGAGCTCGACGATCATATCGTCCCCTTAATACTACAACTAGGTAACTCGAATTTTCGGTATTCAAATTGTGCTCTTATTGCATGCATATATTAGTCGCTTTAGTGACTGTATCTATATCATACTACTGGATTTCTAACCTTAAATATGCGACAGACCTTATCTCGTTGTAACACCGGAAAGATCGTACAAAGTTTGGTACAAAGTAGATAACTGAAAATTCCGAAAATTTGAGTTACCTAGTTGAAGAGTGGAAATTTTAAAGGGTCTAAGTGCCAAAAATCGCAAAATGAGATATTGAGCTAAATCAGTGCTGATAATGTATCAACAATTGTCAAAGAAAAAAATGTGTTTATTCTTCAAATTCAGCTACATATGAATAAACTATTATGCATTGTAGGAATATACAGTGAAACATAAATATATTCTAAGAAAAGAAAAAGATTTTGAAATTCGGTAAAAAGATCTAAGTGCCTTTATATGTTACATTCTGAAGGGTCTAAGTACCATTAGGCATTAAAATCAAAAAGATATTGCACCTCTCTTCTCTCTCTCTCTCTCTCTCTCTCTCTCTCTCTCTCTCTCTCTCTCTCTCTCTCTCTTTCCATTTCTATCTTCAGCTCAACTTCTGCTTCTTTGCACAGATGTCCTTTCAATTAGGTTTTAGTAGAATATGTAGTATTGCAGTGGAATATAATCCACCATGTCCCTTAAGGGGTTACACCACCTTGATATTTTCAAGAAATAAAAAAAAAATTTTTTCGCTGAAAATACTCTATGGTATACAAAATTATATGCCGTTAGTTACAAATCGATATCTAAAGTGAAAGAGCCATTTTTGAAGTGTAAAACAGAGACGTGCATAAGCGCGCTAATGTTCTCGCGAAACTTTAGACGCGTTTTCCTCAAAACTACATTTTAAAAACCGGTGGGCACTCTAGCTCCGCCAATTTTCAATCAATCGTCTTGTTTCTTTTTTATTTTATTCGTTATATGTTTATCTAGCGAAATACGTACGGTTTTTTCAAAGTATTGATATATGCGTTTTTATGCCACATTAATTAACGAAATTTAGGGCAAAATATATATCTTTTCCCTTTCAAATCGATGCCATTTTGTGAAAAATGAATACTTTTGAAAACGGCTACGTATTTCGCTAGCTTTTGAGCTACAGAAACTAATTCTTTTTCGTTCATTGTTCTAACTTAAACCTGGACTGTTATCGTGCCCATCGCACGATCATCGATTTTCGCAGCGCTCCAGTAAATCGCCTTTAAAGCCGCCATTTTTATAAATAAAAAAAAATACAAACAAAATTTTTTGTAGTTTAATAGTAGTATAATACCTTACTGTACTTTAATTTGGATAAAAACGTTTCAATTCTTCAGAAAAAATTCTTGAAAACCGTAATTTTTGGGTGGGTCAAGGTGGTATAACCCCTTAAGGGGAGGAATGACGATTGCAGTCGGTGGCTAATTGAGGGTAGCTTACTTATTGTTAGACCGTCGGCCCGCTGCCAAAAAGTGCAATGATAATATCATGTATGACTTATGAGGTTTCAGTGATAATGTATATGCCGACAAACGACCAAGCAAAATTAGCAGGTCCCCGTGGAACTTGTGTTGGAAAAGTTAATTACTTATTGCAAAAAAAATCGCACCTTGCAATGATAGTATCACGTATGCCGAGCATATCAAACGATATTTCATAGAGAAAAATACAGGGTGACATTTTGAAAATTTGCCACCCCAATAACTCAGAAAGTTACAGATTTTCTAAAAAAAAATACGTTTCGGCAGTGGAGAGGGGGAACCAAAATGACATAATCGGAGACGCACCCCCTCCAACCCTCTTAGGGGTAGCTCCCCCAACTTTGTAATCTTAAATAGCAACCCCCCATGTGTGATACAACGTTGGAAAACTCTTTAAAAATGCTTTACAACAACACCAAATTTTGGTACCTTTCGATGAGTAGTTTTCGCTCAAATCGAGGAAGAAACTGCTAGAGGTAAGTTTTTTAAATTTATTCATTAAAGATCAATTGCGTTACAGTAAATTTTCAAAATGATTTTCATTGATTTTTCAAACTTTTTCAAATGTTCTTGAAATTTTGCGACATTCTTGCGTAATTCTCTATTTCAGTTGGTTAGTGCTTGCTGGTTGAGTTTGAAAAACAACAGATTTCAGATGTCCCCATAAGAAGAAATCGTAGGGAGTAAGATCAGGTGATGGAAATCATTTCGAAAATTTATTGTAACGTAATTGACCTTTAATAAATAAATTGACAAAACTTACTTCTAGCAGTTTCTTTCTCGATTTGCGCAAAAACTACTCATCGAAAGGTACCAAAATTTGGTGTTGTTGTAAAGCATTTTTAAAGAGCTTTTCAACGCTGTATCATACATGGGGGGTTGCTATTTAAAATTACAAAGTTGGGGGGACTACCCCTAAGGGGGTTGGAGGGGGTGCGTCTCCGATTACTTCATTTTGGTTCCCCCTCTCCACTGCCGAAACCGTATTTTTTTTAGAAAATCTGTGACTTTCTGAGATATTGGGGTTGCAAGTTTTCAAAATGTCACCCTCTGTATATTGAAGAACGATCGGCATACGTGTGTCGTAGGAACTAAGAGTCGGTATAATATGCTCTAAAAAGTGTCGTAAATTCAGAATTTTTTTAATGATCATATCACGTATGCCCTTTTGGGATTCAACAGTTTTTGTCATAAAATGCACAGTTACCAAAGGGCATACGATTCTCGCGGGTCTAACTAATTCTACACCTTTATAACTGCATATTAAATTTATGAGTACTCGCAATTATAGTATCAAATTCAACTAAGGTTGCAAATTGTCCAGTACATCGCGAATTGTTAATTGGAAAAAGGGCATACGGTTTTCGTGGGACAAACCCTTAAAAAACTGATTTAGAAGTGAGCAAAATTTTCGATCAATTTCGAATGATAGTTTTACGTATGCCATTGTGATTTTTGTTTAATATTTATGTAATTATACAAATTTCTCGAACGGCATACGATTCGGTTGGAACAAAATGGTTTTTATCTGACAAGAGAATCGCGCGAATCATCGGGTCTATTTGCAACGATAGTTTTACTTATGCCACTATGATTTTTGTTAAATATTCATATAAATATAAAAGATTCTCGTAAAGCATATGAATCCGTTGGGGCAAACAGTCAAAATCTTATTATGAACAGCTAGGGCTCGCCATATATAGATGCTCGGTAATTATAATTATTTTCCACCATGTTATTGACCTATGAAATCTAAATCATACTTTTTCTTCGTTATAGCAGATATATTTACTTCGGAATCCAATTGAAGGCTCCAATGCAAAAAGTGCCTAAGTCACATTTTCATCCATTTGGAACTATCAATGCTATCTGGGCAAACTTTTCGTAAGCTTTCTGCCACTATTTCCAAAATGGGTATAAGATGTACTTAAGTGATTATATGAAAATATGAAATTTTACAAATAGTTGCCAGTTCAGTGCAACATGTGCCTAAGTCCACTGGCATAGTATTCCCATGTAATTTGTTGTTTACAATCAGTGTTTTGGAAAGCAGTGAGAGAAACGTACATGCTTGTGGTGATTTATTGCAGACAATCATCTGCTTTAAAAATAGTTCATTTTGATGGCGTTTGAGCAGCGAGTCGCAAGCAGAAATTCAGTCCATTAAATTATTTTCGCTCAGTTTGTGCGGTACCTAAACATCAAGCTTGTTTACCATCTCAAGCTTCCGTAAATGCCTCGAAACGGTTGATTAATTAATGTTGAGGTTATATCCGATCTCTGTAGTCGTCAAATGCCGGTCGGAGTCGATTAAAGCCTTGATTTGATCGACATCAGTAGTGACTGACTGACCAGAGCGAGGAGCATCTTCGAGATCAAAATCTCCGTAACGAAATTCCGCAAACCACTTCCGACACACACTTTCGCTTACGGCATTTCTCCGTACACTGCGTATATTTTTTGTGGGTTTGCGATGCGTTTTTGCCTTTTCGGAAATAAAAAAGCGAAATACACCGAAAATACACATTTTTTCCTTCCATGTTCAAAATATAATTAAACTTTGTATACGTCATGGATCTCGATGAATACTTTCTTAAAATATCGGCACAAATTTCAACATTCATTTAATGTACGACACTTAATACTTTTGACACATGTGAGAGCGGAAAAACAACTGCGAACGACACACACTGGTTGAAATGCTACATTTAGCACCAGCTTCAGAATTCTGCATAGAATAATCGTACTACAACCGTAGAATTTAGTATAGGGGTTTTTTTAGATCGCTGATCACGAATCTGAAGTTAGAAATCAAAAATTCAAGATGGCGGACGAGATTTTCGAAAATCGACGGATTCATGTCAAATTTGGTATAGGGGGGTTTTTTGGGTCGCTGATTACAAATTTTTGAAATTTGACTTCAGATTCGTGATCAGGAGGCTAAATTACTACGGATAACATATATCGCATGAAAATTATATACCCCTTTTTTTTTGTAGAACTGTGTAGGTACTGATCGGTATGAACCAATATTCAGAATTCCGAAGTATATATTACGAATATTTACAACTTCGACTATCGTTTGTCAGAACAGTCTCATATGCAAAAATATGCAAATGAACGTAGGTCAACTAGAAAGACAGATAATTAGGCTTGTCATTTATATATAGATTATTTAGTTCCAATTAGTTCCATAAAAGATAAGACTATTAATGCAAGTATTACGAATAATTTGTTATGTTTCATATTACGGTAACAAATAAAAATATTAGAAACAGTGTTTAGTTATCTACCCTTCTAATTAAACTACGTTCATTTGCATATTTTTGCATATGAGACTATTCTGACAAACGATAGTCGAAATTCTGAATATTCGTAATACTTGCATTAATACAGTCTTATCTTTTATGGAACTGATTGGAACTAAATAATCTATATATATATATAAATAGCAGGCCTAATTATCTGCCTTTCTAACTGACCTACGTTCATTTGCATATTTTTGCATATGAGACTGTTCTGACAAACGGTAGTCGAAATTCTGAATATTCGTAATATATATACTTGCATTACCACAGTCTTATATTTTATGGAACTAATTGGAACTAAATAATTTATATACAGGGTGGCGCAATGGGTATTGACGGTTTTTTAAATGCCACTGTTCGAATATGAGTAAAGTGGAGGGGAGAATCAACCACTGAAAATATTTCGTATATAATGCAGTTTAGTAGCCATGGATGCGTGGCCAGTGAATCAACGCAGCTTTTGCGTTAAGGCCTATCACCGATCGGAGTCAGTTAGAACGTTGAACGAGTACGGCAAGCTGTGGTAAGGAGTCCAACTCGTTCAGCCAGGCATCATGCAGTTGCACTGAACATTACACGAAGGAATTTGGGTTGAATTTTACACGACGACTTACGATTTCATCCGTACAAAATTCAAATTGTTCATAAAATGTTACCGCAAGATTTCGCAGCACGAATACAATTTTGTAGAACATTTCTTGATGTACTGAACCCACACGTTTTAAATAATTTAATCTTAATAATTTAACGTTATTTTCAAAAAATAATAATTATTGTAAAACTGCATTATACGTGTAATTAAAATATAAATTTTTGCCTTCGATCGTTTCATTAGTATATCTATAATAATACTCTAAAAACCGTCAATACCCATTGCGCCACCCTGTATAAATAACAGGCCTAATTATCTGCCTTTCTCATTGACCTTCATTTGCATATTTTTGCATATGAGACTGTTCTGACAAACGATAGTCGGAATTCTGAATATCGGTTCATACCGCTCAGTACCTACACAGTTCTACAAAAAAAAGGGATATATAATTTTCATGCGATATATGTTATCCGTAGTAATTTAGCCTCCTGATGACGAATTTGAAGTCAAATTTGAAATTTGACTTCAGATTCGTGATCACCGACCCAAAAAACTCTCTATACCAAATTTGGTATGAATCCGTCGATTTTCGAAAATTTCGTCCGCCATATTGGATCCGCCATCTTGAATTTTTGAAATCTGACTTCAGATTCGTGATCAGCGACCTTAAAAACCCCCCTATACTAAATTATACGGTTGTAGTACTATTATTCTATGCAGAATTCTAAAGTTGGTGCTAAATCTAGCGTTTCGACAGTGTGCGACATCTGTCGGGATTTCGCTACGGAATTATGTATAGCCCCAGTATACCGGATCTTCAAACCAAAAATGGATATTAAAAACCTATTAGGTACGTTTTGTGCGCTAATTTAAACGGTACAACTTTTGTGAAAGAAGTTTTTCAGAAATCACGTTTGTTTGGGAGATATATGCTACTGTCCACGGTGGTTGGGACATCCCGTACACATGCACAATGATAATGAAATTTATATTAGAATGAAATTATATATTAGGTATACAATAGTATCTTATGTCATAAGGCGGTAATCCGAGGCTATTTCAGACTGTGTTCAAGTCGTAGCACGCGGGATCGGGGGGGGGGGGGGGGCGCCGAAGGCCATACCCCATTCTACGACATGACCACAGTCTGAAAGATCCGAGGATTAAAGCCGAATGACATATACTATTTTTCCTCACGAATGCCCATTTACGAAGATTGGTGGGAGGAGGAGGAGGGGGGGGGGGTTGGGGGGGCTAAGCCCCCCATTGAAAATATAGCAAAAATCTAAAGCAATTTTATAAACTCAGCCTCACGAGCTTCATTGAGAACATCCTCCGGGATGTTGTTGTCGTCAGCGAGGTTATTATCACTTTCTAGATTCTCTTGATAACTCAACGAATGTATAATAAATTTATCTCTACACTCGACGTCGAAGTACAATTTAGCTCTTGTTTCACGATATTTTGAAATTTGCCGTCTTCTTCATCGCTGTTCGGGATAATGACGCTTTTTCTCTCTATATTTTGGTTTTACACTTATGACTAAGCAATCGCGCCAATCAGAGTGCAACAGTGTCAGCTGACGGAGTGAGATAGCTATACTCTGCTCATTTCACGTTCCGTTCGTTAATGTGAAAAAAGGACCCACTTCGACTAAGTATTCGCGTCAGTCCGAGTAAAGTGTTTTTAATAGTCCACGGACTCCCAGTCGGTGTCATGCGGGAAAAACGCCATCTTACGGTCTAAAAGTAGACTGGAAAAGGCCTCGAAATGGACATGAGTGAGGAAAATGAGTTTTAGGACACTTGTATTCCGTGTCATACAAGTAATTCAAAGTTACCGTTCATATGTGACATGGTGGCACTTCTTATGTAGTATCGAAACATAAGGGAGTTATAGATATAACCTTTAAATTCTGTGAGTAAAATATGCAGACCGATAAGCTCTTTATTAGACACTGCATTCGCTATGAATTCTACCAAGGAAAAAGCGTTAGGAGAGCATGTGAATCGACCTGTTCTATTCTTGGGGACGACATTGTATATAAAAGTACACATGTGGGTATTTGTATAATAGATTTAAAGACGGTGATTTTTATATTAGTGACCGTGAAGGTACCGGGGCCCCTGTAAAGGTGGACGACCAGAACCTACAAGCGTTGCTGGATGAAAACTCTTGCCAGACGGAAAAACAACTTTCAGAACAGCTAGGAGTAACTCAACAAACTATTTCCTATCACTTGCAATGGGAAAGATTTGAAAAGAACAAAGTGGGTGCCACACTCTTTGACTGAAGCAAATAAAAATAGCCATCTTTTTACATATGTTTGAATCTTTACAACAAGCAACAAAGAAAGTCTTTTTTGTGGAAAATTGTGATCGGCGATGAAAACTGGATTTATTTTGATAATCCTCTGATATCCGCTGATATCATTGGTTGACCCCGGCGAGCCGATGACATCGACGCCAAAGCGCAATATTCACTATTACAAAGTCATACTGTGTATATGGTGGGATATGAAAGGCATACTCCATTATGAATTTCTGAAACCTGGCCAGACAGTTACTGCCGATCGCTATCGTCAACAATTAATACGATTAAACCAAGAAATTGACCAAAAACGTCCATGTACTGGCAAAGGAAAACGTCCGGTAAAACTGCTCCATAACAACGCCGGGCCTCATGTGGATTGACCGGTCAAGGATACGTTAATGGCTCTTGGATGAGAAGTTGTACAACACCCGGTGTATTCACCAGGCCTAGCTCCAACTGATTTTCCCTTGTTTCGGAGAATGAAAAACGAACTGTCTGATGTGCGATTCAAAACATTTAAAGAAGTCCAAAAATGGGTCGTTAACTTCCTTATCTCGCAAGATGAAACTTTCTTTGCGGAAGGCATCCATGAATTGTCTAAAAGATGGCTGAAGGTCATTGGAAGTGAGAGGAATTATTTTAATGAATAAATGAATTTTTGCAAAAGTGTCCTAAAACTTATTTGTACACCTAATACAAATGAAGACAATGATAGTTTGCATAGTTATTGTATATTAATCAAACCTATTAATTCCTAAATAATTATTATAATTATAATCATAATCATTATAATTATTATAATTATTATAGGGTCGTGGTGTAAAAAAAAACACTCGTACAAATAATACTAAAATACATTTTGTTTTAGTTTAAAAATCGAAAACTTGGAGTTTAATATAATTATTACGTTGTCCCATATTGAAAAGTGTTCAAAAACATCGGGATAAATGTTTCAAAAAATGCAACGAGAAACGTGGTGAAATGCGGGCGTGAAACTTTCATGCCGCGAGTTTAAGCTTTACTAGTAGCCCGCTCATGCGAAGTCGGAAGCGCTCGGTGATAGTCGCATTCGACGAGGTATATTGTGCTGCATTCTGGAACGTTTAGTTCATTGTGATATATCATCGCGTTCATGTATGACGTACAACAACAAAAAAGGCAAAAAATGAGACAAGCGAAGGTCGAAAACGAGACACGGTGTTCCGTCGCACGGTGGACGGAATTTGACACAAATTCATTGACGGTTCATACCGCTCGATATCATTGCAATCTAACATAAGTGAAGCATTAATTTCGAATTAATCCCATCATTGGTCATAATGACAAGGCAAGCTGTATGTTTCGGCGAATCCAGGCTACTAATGAGCTCGCAGTCCCATACCTTTCCGGAAAGAACTCATTTCCGAATGAGTAGTTAAATCAAGAGACACGGTAGTGTCTCGCGGCATGTTCATTCAAGTAATTCGTCAGAACGACGCCGACAGCGCTGTCGCCGCGGGCACCCGTGTATCTTTACAGAAAAAATGTCTGCCCCCTTCACCCCACAATTTTAACAGCGAATTTTCACAATAAATATACGGTTATAACCAAAACTATGCTTAGTTACGCCATATAAATCGACTATTCTCTATTGATAGAGACCAGAATAAATGTTATAAGTTAAATATTAACAGAGATTCACCCTTAGCAACGCTAAGTCACGCCCCTGCCGCCTGAAAGTCGAGAATTCGATTTCTCGGGCAATATATATATATGTCAAAATGTCACTCTAATTCCGCCTATCTTCGGCGATAGTCGGCCATGATCGGAAATGTCTACACAGATGCGGGCACATGCATACGCCATCAAATGTATGTGAGAGTGTGTGAGAGAATATATTCCTTGAATATATGGTCATGGTTTTCAAAGTGAATAAAATATTTCCATTCGCGTAACGTTTTCCCTCGCGTTTATTTCGATTCTCGGACGCGCTTGTTAATAAAAAGTGAAAATTCAGTGTAATCAGAGTAATGAATCTCAATAGTGGTGAATGTGACAGACACTCCGTATAGTTTAATAATCGTTTGTATTTTTTTCGTTTAATCGAGATAGTGAACGAATGCAGTGGTATTTTTCTCTAGTTGCCTGTGCATCAAGAGCAGGAAAGGAGACGGTCTCAGAAGAATTGCCATCAGATAAGTTTAATTGCCATCTGACAGCTTTAACCTCACTTTCGATGGAAGGACAAATATCTTTGTGTTCATTCTATTTTTTGTTTTCAGCGTCATGCGAGCACGGGACGGATCGAAGGTTTTTCTTCTCAGTTATCAATACAAGCCGTGGCAGAATAGGAGATGCAATGGAATTGGATCACAATAATCAAGTATAATTACTTTATAACTATTTTTCTCTATCGATATATTTCCTCTTTCGTACTATCACAAGTTCCAATTTACACATCCCTGACAATAGTTTCTTAATTTCTACGCTGAGTAAGTTCGGTATATTTTAAATAGTGAAATGCTGCATATGATTTACAACCCCCCACAAAAACAGATTCTCTGTAAAAAAAAGGCGGCATGTTCATTCGGTGCAAACAAAAATTGATACGTAAAATACTCTCCAAAAAAGATTTGAAATCAATTAAGATCGCCATGCTCAAGGTTTATATATAAAAAGTAAAAGGCATCATTTGAAAGGTTTTCAATACGGAAACTTATACGAAATTATCCGACTCTTATCTACCAATCTGCCAATGCGCGACTCTTTACAAGGAATTAAGAAAAGGCTAAAGTAAATCAAACCATTGTTACACCAGAGGTGAAGAAAATATAGGTTCTTAAGTTCTACGCTGAGTAAGTTCGGTATATTTTAAATAGTCAAATGCTGCATATGATTGTGTAATTTACAATTTGTTACAGATCGTATGCGAACCCGAGGAGGTTTCTTTCAAACGAAGGATCATCCACTTGTTGTTCCAACAAGAACCAGTTGCATTAGTTGCATTTATTGCATTTGACAGGTCGGTATATAAATTGGTAGTATAATACGAAAGAGGAAATATATAATTTTTATTAATTATGTTATTATTAGAATTGGTTAACTCAGATTAATATAGTTTCTTATAATTTCTACGTTTAGTAAGTTCGGTATATTTTAAATAGGAAAATGTTGCATATGATTGTTTGTGTTATTTACAATTTGATATAGATCGTATGCGAATCCGAGGGGATTTCTTTCGAACGAGGGATCATCCACTTGTTGTTTCAAGAACCAGTTGTTAGTTCATTCAGCGAGCTGGATCTGCTGTCTCGAGTGCATGGACGTACGTCACTTTAAATGGATGAATATCCTTTAATATTCTCCGAACCGTAGACTTGCAGATTCTAACCCCTCTGTTGGCATAGCCCGAATATTCGGTTGAGGTTTATTCCTTACTATTTCTAGCACAGCATCGATATTTTGCTGCACCTGTATTCTTCTGGGACTTCCTAAAATAATTATAAAAACCCCATATAATTCAGCCCGAACAAGTACAATCTTATCGAGCTATACCTTATCGAGGAGATTTTTCGACGTAATGATTCTGAAACGTTTTTATCGAGAAATATATATTTCTAACATACGGTAGTGTTCACGAATATTGTAAAATATCGCAGGAATGTTACAGAAAAGTTACTTACAAAAACGTGCTTTGCGGGGTGTAAATGGTGATATTTTGTAATTTCCATCGTTACACCAGAGGCGAAGAAGAGATGAAATAGAAGTGAGGTACATGTACACTTCACGTTTGACAGGTCCGTATATAAATTGAAACTTGTGATAGTATAATACGAAAGAGGAAAAACTTATGTCGATAAAGAAAAAATAATAATAAAGTAGTTACTCCATTTTTGTAATCCAATAACATTGTATCACTTATTTTTCTGCCACGACTTTAATTGCTGATAGTGAAGAAAAATCAAATGTATTAGTTGATCCATCCACTATCAACAATCAAAGTCGTGGCAGAAAAATAAGGGATACAATAGAATTGGATTACAATAATGGAGTAACTACTTTATTATTATTTTTTCTTTTCGATATATTTCCTTTTTCGTATTAAACTATCACAAGTTCCAATTTATATACCGACCTGTCAAACGTGAAGTGTACATGTACCTCACTTCTATTTCATCTCTTCTTCGCCTCTGGTGTAACGATGGAAATTACAAAATGTCATAATTTACACCCCACACAGCACATTTTTGCAAGTAACTTTTCTGTAACATTTCTGCGATATTTTACAATATTCGTGAACACTACCGTATGTGGAAATATATATTTCTCGATAAAAACGTTTCGGAATCATTACGTCGAAAGATCTCCTCGATAAGGTACAGCTCGATAAGATTGTACTTGTCAGGGCTGAATTATATAGGGTTTTCATAATTATTTTAGGAAGTCCCAGAAGAATTGAGCAGCATTATTTCTGTAACAAATTGTAAATAACATAATTATACCAGCATTTCACTATTTAAAATGTACCGAACTTACTCTGCATAGAAATTAAGAAATAACCTTTCTATAGATAATAATGACAAAATATTAAAAATAATATATCCTGTTTCATATTATACTATCACAAGTTTCAATTTATATACCGACCTGTCAAACGTGAAGTGTACATGTACCTCACTTCTATTTCATCTCTTCTTCGCCTCTGGTGTACCTAATGATGGAAATTACAAAATGTCATCATTTACACCCCACACAGCACGTTTTTACAAGTAACTTTTCTGTAACATTTCTGCGATATTTTACAATATTCGTGAACACTACCGTATATGTTAGAAATATATATTTCTCGATAAAAACGTTTCGGAATCATTACGTCGAAAGATCTCCTCGATAAGGTACAGCTCGATAAGATTGTACTTGTCAGGGCTGAATTATATAGGGTTTTTATAATTATTTTAGGAAGTCCCAGAAGAATTGAGCAGCATTATTTCTGTAACAAATTGTAAATAACATAATTAAACCAGCATTTCACTATTTAAAATGTACCGAACTTACTCTGCATAGAAATTAAGAAATAACCTTTCTATAGATAATAATGACAGAATATTAAAAATAATATATCCCGTTTCGTATTATACTATCACAAGTTTCAATTTATACCGACCTGTCAAACGTGAAGTGTACATGTACCTCACTTTTATTTCATCTCTTCTTCGCCTCTGGTGTAACGATGGAAATTATAAAAAATGTCATCATTTACACCCCACAAAGCACGTTTTTGCAAGTAACTTTTCTGTAACATTTCTGCGATATTTTACAATATTCGTGAACACTACCGTATGTTAGAAATATATATTTCTCGATAAAAACGTTTCGGAATCATTACGTTGAAAGATCTCCTCGATAAGGTACAGCTGGATAAGATTGTACTTGTCAGGGCTGAATTATATAGGGTTTCTATAATTATTTTAGGAAGTCCCAGAAGAAAATAAGTGCTATAAAGTATCGATGCTGTGCTAGAAAGAATAAGGAATAACCCTCGAACCCTAATCGGTATCAGTGATTCCGCATTGACTGTCATTACAACGGAGGCGAAGAATAAATGAAATAGAAGTGAGGTACATGTACACTTCAGGTTTGACAGGTCGGTGTGTAAATTAGAACTTGTAATAGTACGAAAGAGGAAATATATCGATAGAAAAAAAATAATGATAAAGTAATTACTTGATTGTTGTGATCCAGTTCCATTGCATCTCCTATTTTTCTCCCACGGCTTTGATTGTGACAGAGAAGAAAAGCCATCAATTCGTCTTGTGCTCGCATGACGCTGAAACAAAAAATAGAATTATCACAAAGATAATTGTCCTTCCATCGAAAGTGATGTTAAAGCTGTCAGATGGCAATTAAACTTATCTGATGGTAATTCTTCTGAGATACTGCCGTCTCCTTTCCTGCTCTTTATGCACAGGCAACCAGAGAAACAGCACTGCAACCGTTCACTATCTCGATTATCGAAAAAAAACAAACGATTATTAAACTATACGGAGCGTCTGTCACATTCACCACTATTGAGATTCATAACTCCGGTTACACTGAATTTTTACATTTTATTAACAAGCGCGTCCGAGGATCGAAATAAACGCGAGGTTAATCGTTTCGCGAAAATGGAAATATTTTATTAACTTTGAAAATACCCAAACATTTAAGGAATATATTCTCTCACACACTCTCGCATACATTTGATGGCGTATGCGTGTGGCCGTATCTGTGTACATATTTCCGATCATGGCCGACTATCGCCGAAGACAGGCGGAATTTTTATGAGATTTTGACATATATATATCGCCCGAGAAATAGGATTCTCGACTTTTGGGCGCAAGGGGCGTGTCTTCGCATTACTAGGGAAGAATCTCTGTTAATATGTAATTTATAACATTTATTCTGGTCTCTATCAATAGAGAATAGTCAATTTATATGGCGTAACTAAGCATATTTTTGGTTATAACCGTATATTTATTGAGAAAATTTGATGTAAAAATTGAGGGGTGCAGGGGGCAGAGATTTGTGGTGTAAAGAGACACGGGTGCTCTCGCGACATCAGCGCTGTCGTGTCTGAGCGCGAAACTACTTGAACCAACATGCCGCGAGACACTGCCGTGTCTCTTGATAGTAAGCCGTAATCCTCTCTTCCCGATCTACAAATTATTTCGTATATTACGTATTAAAACATTTTACAACACAATATTTTAATGTTAGGTATGTGATAACAAGTGTTAATTCAAGAATTAATTTGTATCACAATTAACGCGTTCTATATATTGATACTTACCGCAGTACTTTTACACCACTGCTCTGAGGTTGATTTAAATTTGCATTATTTGAAAGAAACTGGTACACCATTTGTACATCCACAACAGGTAAATTTCGCAAGTCGGCTATTGATAGCCGGGCAGCATTGTGGTGCGAGTGTGTGGTGGTAGGTAATATCTTTAAATAGTAAGAACTCTAAAAATCACATACACTTCGTTGTCGCTGCCTCGGAACTAATTATTTCTTATTAGTAGACGCTGCAAAGCCCGTTTAGAAGGGACAGAGTGACCAGAAATTACTCTGTCCAAGCTACACACCACATGCTCATCTGGGCCGCTAGGCCCGCCGGGTTTTTTCCGGTTGTAAAGTATTGGAAACTTTTTAGCAAAGGTAGAGTTATAAATCTGTACCCTCTTACCTTTCGTTTGCGATAATAAATCATATTCTTAAACTTAGGATTATAAATATCTAACATCCAGCAGTTTTTGCTTATTTCAATACTTTCACTCAAGAAGTAATCGATTAAATTAACATAGAAGTTTTCTTATCTATTATAATTTGCTTTTGGGGAACATAACAATGGTTCAACATTTGTTGCTACGGTTGAAGGAAAAACCTCAAAAGAAGACCTTAATCAGACCAAGTAATCATTATCATTCAATCTTAAATCTATGCTGATACGTACATAGTTTGTAGATACAAATTACTCTTATATTCTAATAAGATTACATAAAAATTGTTAGTATCGTGATTAAATTTATAAAAAATTAATATTCAACAGTAATCTTCATCATATGATACGTTAGGCAAATCTTTAATACGTGCACTTCGTCGAAGTTTGTTTACTTCAGAATCTTTTGAGGAATTTACGACAATCTTATTGTTTTTATCAACTTCATCTGTCTCAACAATAAGCTTTTCCTCAAATAGAAGCTTAGACCTTTTCCCTTCTGACCATCGCTGATTCACCCCCCAAACATTTGCCGATCCAAGAGAGCCAGATAGTTAAATCACATTGCGCTATATGCCTGCACTGCTCCCCGGGAGAAGGCGGAGCTTGTGTCTGGCAAGTGACGTCAAACCAATAAGAAAACGTTCTCGTCCCTAACGTTATCGCCAGAGTTACAATGTGCAATTTGAAGTAGTAAATTTTATTTTTTTTGAAAAATTCTTTCACGTACATGGTTACTTACACATGCAAATAGTTTCCATAGACAAATAACATAAAATATTTTTGGTCCGAACCTCCCTATTACCGGGCCTTTCCGGACCCTCGAACCTCGATGCATTCCGAAAGAGAATATTCTTGAGCCATCAGCTTACTTTCTCTAACGGAATCTAGTACTTCACGGGAAATTCCAAGTACGGAACGCACCTGCCTTTCTTCGAAACTTCTTTACCCCTTTCGGAATGCTAAGAGGTTGCACCCTCCCCGCCGGAGGACTAGTCACCTTTTCAACCAATCAGAGCGTACCGCATCACCCACGCTATCTCCACTAGCTATTAGTTACAATGTATATAAATCGCTACCGAATGCATCTTAGTCAATGTGCAAATGTGCCTCAGTCAGCATCGTGTATCCAGAGCATTCAGGTTGTAAGTCCTTGAACTTATCGTTCGATTCACCTAAGTGTGTATCCGTTATACTTAAGTGACTAGTTAATTAACTTGCTAACCAAGGCATACCAGTGTAGTGTATCGTATACAGTGCATTCGGAACAGTTAATTGTAAACCACGGTTAATCATCACCTGTATTTCTTTAATTCGAATATATTAATAGTAATATAGTGAGTGCAGTGTCGAATCATTCAACTAACTGCTCGGTTTAATTCCTTCTCACCATGCGTTCAAATCAATCGCCGTGAAACCTCAAAATCCGCCTTGCGATATGTTTGGTCAGTAGCCGTGTCACGAACGTATGTCTGCGGGATTTGCGGCCCAGATCTACCATCGATTACACGGCGCCCAAACAGTACTTAATATTATTTTGTATAATAATGAATTGTAGCTCTTAATACCGATCATTGTCTTCTTAATGCTCGTGTTCGGCGAGTGTCTTCGAATACATACGTATACATATACTTACATATATGTAGGCATTCCAGACGACAGGGCACAATGACCATAATAAAATTAAAATAATATTTCATTCACATCGAATCACTGGTAATAATTATACCTAAGTATACGTGTACCGAAAATATGTTATTCTTCAGAAGCTTAGACGTACGTCTAAGCTATTCCGTAAATGTACGTCTGCTGGGCTCTGGGGTCAATTAGAATGACCATACACGACGTATACAATATGAAATTCAGGAGATGGCATTGATTTCAAACTCATTTGAATTTCTTACATATGTATCTTAAATATTAAATTACGCATATTAAATTCCAGCAACAGCGTCTGAAAATTCAGGACGGCGCTTGAACTTCAAATGCAACATTATTTTTTCATTCAGCGGCTTCAAAAGGCTATAGCCGGATAATCATAATATGAAAACTGCCTCTGCTTGAATTCTTGTCATATTCAGGTATATGTTGTGTTTATATGTAAGTAAGCTCTCATTAAATTTTTAGATCAAAATAGTGATTTATATATAAACCAAGTTATCGTTAAAAAGCCAAAAAACGAAAATATTTGTTATCTCGAGAGCTACTCGACTGATTTTGCACAGTAAAATATATGTTATGCACCATCATGTAGCTATATTATAACAAAAAGTATTGGATCGTTTCGCCCATAACTAAAGTAAAACAACAGGTTTGAATTGTTCAATAATTTTTTTTTGCATATTAAAAATAACATCGCAGTTTTTTTATATAGATTCAAGCATGATTAAACTATGACATATAATTTTTACAAGATTGGTATAGTGCAACAAGACAAAAAAAATTATTGAAAATAAGACGAACTATTTTTTGGCTATATCTCTTAACAAATTCATATCTTTTGGTAAAATATGTCGTTTATCCCAATTTCTTCGCACTCCACTTATGCAATACGAACGTAAATTCGAATTTGTCATTATATTTTATTAGGTGTACTACTTTACTTCTGCCGTTTTCCTAACGTAATAGATAACAAGAAAACGGCGAAAGCAAAGTTGTACACCTTTTAATTCGAATTTTTACTTTACAAAAATAATAGTATTTATTTACAATTACTAATTACTAACGAGAATACAATTTATTATATAAAATATATGTACATATAAGTCAAAAATAAATCAAATTAAAGGTATTATTATAAAGATATTCACTAGCAAATACAAAGTGGAGTACCCTAGACCATTAAGGTTCAGGGGGACGAACATCGAGTATGTTAAATCACAGAAATACTTGGGGGTCGTCTTAGAAACCAAGTTGCACTGGAAAATACATATCACGGGCCAGATTGCAAAGGTATATGCCTCGTTATGGGCGTGCAGAAGAGCAATGGGCAGAAATTGGGGCTTTAGTCCCAAGGTTTGTCTATGGCTATATAAAATGGTATTATTGCCAAGATTACTGTATGCAGCAGTGGTTTGATGGCCAAGGGTTGGGAGGATCGAATCAAGAAACCGGCTGAAGGCCCTTCAGGGCGTGTTCCTGAGGGCTGCAATAGGGGCGATGAGAACCACACCAACTAAGGCCCTGGAGGTGGCACTAGACGTGCTACCTCTAGATCTTTTGGTAAAAGAAAGAGCGGAACTCTCGGCGTACAGAATGAACTGTCTTGGTGAATGGATCAGGGCAAGAGCGGCACACGCCAGATTAGGCATACTTGACCAAGGATCTATGACCTTGAGTCAAGATAAACAACCAGGAGATATCAGATAAGGAAGACCTTTAAGATTTATCTGCCTGAAAGAAAGCTCTGGGAAACGACCAAGAGGGCTCCGGGCCCCACTATTAAACACTGGTACACTGACGGGTCGGGGTACGAGGGTCGCTTTGGGGCGGGAGTCTTTGGACCTCAAGAGGACATCAGGGTAAGCATTGCCCTGGGAGATAAAGCTACAGTGTTTCATGCAGAAGTTTCAGCAATAAGACACTGCTTAGAACTGCTCACAGAGCAGAATACTGTAAACAAATATATTTATATTTGGTCAGACAGTCAGGCTGCTATAAAAGCACTCCACAGGACCAGCACAGATTCACGGACTATGTGGGAAACTATGAAAGTGCTGGAGACACTGGGAAAAACCAACAAGATTATTCTTGCAGGGGTCCCTGGACATACGGGAGTTCATGGCAATGAGGTATCGGACGAGCTGGCAAAAGAGGGTACCAAAAAGGAGAACCTCATGCCGGTGGGAGTACCCTTTGTTATGGGCAGGCAAGAAATTAAAAAGAAATTCCACAGGGAGCATTTATACCGATGGACTAATCTAGAAACGTGCAGACAGGCGAGGGATTTAATGCCCCGCCTGGCATAAAAGAGAGCCAGGTCACTGGTGAACATGAACAGAATGAGTCTGAGCATTACGATCAGGCTATTAACTGGTCATGGAAGATTCAACTCTCACTGCAGGAACCTGGGTCTTTCAGATACGGATAGATGCCGGTAGGGGAGAGGCTGGTACACTGGTCAGTCCGGTACAGTGGCCACTAACGGATTTATCCTAAATTTGTAATAGCAGAGAGCTGCCATCTCGTATGAGAACTAACAAGCGTTCCTAATTCAGTTGGTATTACAGTATATATGCGTCAGTATCGTGTAAAGTTCCCTCCATAAAATTTCGTTTCTAAAGTTTTGTGAGCAAATAATTTAGGTAAGTTTAAAAATGTGTAACGTCTTACTGAATGGTAATTTGTAATTTACGCTAAATTCAAGATGCATGTATTAGTATTGTATATAAACACTATATGATAGGTCCAGCCTATATTTATTGTAAAAAGTTTTAGGTTAGTTTTTTCAAAGAACGTGGTTTTTGGTACAGTGGTCATGCTTAATCACAGGAACAGTGGTCACTGCTATTGTCGTGTATATAGTAGTGGTCACTGTTCCTTTTCTTTAGATGCATGATGTAAAAGTTTTATAGGTAGTTTTTTTTATGCCACGACCAAAGCCCAAAAATCCTGGCACTGGTAAGACCACCGCTCAAGATATGACAAACGCTCTACGTGACGTATTTAATGGCGGATTGTCTAAAAAAGCTGTGGAAAATGTTTGTTTTTGAATTTATTATTATTTTAGTTTATATACTACTATTTTGTACCAACCGGTAGGGTACAGTGGCCACATTATAGAAAAATATAGAAATCAATTTCTTTTTGTTTACTTATATTTCGTTTCATACATCGAACTGGTATTACAACATATTCATATTGAAATTTCATTTACGATATAACGAATTTAAATAATTCCTTTTATTTATTTCTTATTAACAATTTACTAAAAAAGTGGCCACTGTACCAGCCACTCTTCTACTGCGAAAAGGAGAGGGAAGATGCCCAGCACCTGCTGCTGGACTGTCCAGCACTGGGGGCTCTTAGACATCGCCTGATAGGCGAGGCGTTTCCTAGCCTGGAAAGGGTTATACAGATGAGAGTGGAAGAGATATGCAAGCTGGCCAAAAGGGCTAGGTTGCAGATCTAAAATACACTCCCCCCAAACATAGCGGGGATACAATAAAACAACTAAGTTTTCGGTGGCATTCAGGGACGTTCGCGTCCTAACCGCTTACTATTATTATTATTATTATTATTATATTACCGTAAAGGGGGGCTTCTTTGTGACTAGCGGTGTAACTTTGTGACGAGTGTCCGATCTTGCTTAATTAGAATCTCGCGCTGCGACCGTAAGCCATAGACAACGAGCGGTTATAGACCAACGAGAATTGCAGCATACCTATTGTCGCGTACGGTTGCGCACCACCTAGCGGTCAAGAGCTGAAGTTCCTGCGCATTGCTTCGGTTTGCCTGGTGATTCTGCGCGACATTGTCGATGTGATTGTTGGAAGAAAAGCTGCGGAACTTTACCCCGTAAGAGTGGGTTATTACTATTTTACGGATAAAAGAGGTAAATACTCTTGTACATTAATGTGTTCTCTACAACATACTGTAAAATCAAGTAAGTATGATGTATGGTGCCCGAACTGCAGGTGAATTTGTAAAAAGTCGGTACTTTGCGGGGTAACTTTGTGACGGTGCTCTTTTGTCAGAAAGTGACGACGAAAGTGACACTTCAAGTTATTCACTGCGGAAGTCCAGCTTAAGTTCCTTGGAAAGAGACGCGTTTTCGGATCCGGACGAAGATCAGTCTGCACCACCCATAGTTCCTGGCGATGACGCTCATGTCTCTTACAATGTAGACGAGTATGTCGTGGTAAACTTCGAGAACGAGCTGTATCCCGGTCAAGTCACGGAAGTAACACCTGAGGGCTACATTGTCTCCGTCATGGAGAAAACAAAGAAGAGCTGGAAATGGCCAACACCAAAGCACGCCATCCTCTATTCAAAAGAAAAAGTGCTCTTCAGGATCGAACCGCCGACGAAAATCAGCAGAAGGGGATTGTTCCATATCTCCGAACTGGACTAACCTGTCGCTAGAACCTCGTTAGACCCCCTACTACAGAGCCGGTATACCTCATTTTCAGCTCAAAAGTATTGCGTTATTTTTACCTTAACAAAGTTTTCACATCGTATTGTGTATTTCATACGTCTTAATAAACTCTTTATGGGATTACATAGTGATAGAGTTACTTATCCCATGCAATTTAAGCCGAAAACTGACTTGTCACAAAGTAACCCCGCACTATGAGGTAACATTGTGATAGCTATAAACGGAAATTCCCACGTGACAGTTTCGAATATCGATATATACTACACACAATTATTTAGAAGAAAGATACAGCTACTCAAAATACTTAGTAATGCTTGTTAGCGAAACGCATGTTAAAGAGACACAGGAAAAAACGTCAAAAGTTGTCACAAAGAAGCCCCCCTTTAAGGTACTAAAGGTATTATTTTATGAACTGACATAGAAACTTCGTTTTAATCTTCATCGCTTTCGTGATTTATTGTGGGTTGAATATTTTCTTTGTGGAATAGTTTACTTAATGTTTCTGCAGGTTTAATAAGCTTTGATTGATATCGTGCAAATGACAAATAATAAGTAATTGAAGCTATATGGGAACAACAACCGACCGTTCTTTTGCCGTTTGCACACTCGCATATGTATCGTAAAATCACGGAATAACCGATAAAATCAGGTTTATACTCAATAAAATAGCGATATTCTCTTTACGATTTACATGTCGTGATTGAACTTGCAATTTTAAAATGATTGAATTGTCTCTCAAATAATGAATATTAATCGTACTGTTATTACGTGTCATCTCTGCTAAATAGGAAATGGCTTGAGAATATTGATAAGTACCCGTAAACAATATTTTCAAGTCTTTTTCAGTCATTTCGGGAAAATCTAACAAATCAGATGGAGGTTATTTGTTGAAACGGTATTTTTCTGCGCTTCCAACCATCTTTCTCGACTTTAATACTAAGAGTATCGTTCAAATTACGTCTCGATTTTATATCCTCCACGATTTCTTCAGATAATTCAACGTCGCTATTTAGACGTTTACCAAATTGATTTTGTAAGATTCAAGCCGCCTTGCAAATTAAATTGGTTTTGGGAAGTATTTTATTGTCAAGTTTTTTATATAAAAGTTTGAACTTTTGTTTGATAATCCCATCTATAGCTTCTACTGGTCACCGAACTTTAGTGACATACCGAGAGTGGTTTGATTCCTCACATGACGATTGAGCACGTTTTCCTTTTAATGCAGGCGTGTGTACTTCAAAACCTTGCTCTACTAAATATTCTATAATATTCCGAAAGCCTCTATCAAGGACCAATTTATCTCATCTACGAAGCAAGTTTCTCAATTCCAGTGAAGAATTAAAAACATCACGCAGAATCTTTGCATCATTGACATTTGTCAAGTAAGTACATATCGACAATATAACCATGTGTCATACAAATTGTAAATGGCTTGCATAAAGGTACTTTTTTTTTGGCCAGAGTATGATTTGCGCTGATACTCATTATTAGAGCTATTTTGATGTGTAATGTACGTACCATCACAAATAAGAATTAATTCACTCTATGAATTCAAGAGTTCTTTAGCAATTTTTGAAGTCTTATTTCCTATGAGATTATCTCTGTTAATACTGTTCAAACTGAAATAAAAAGGGAAAACATCTTTTTCAAAAGATGTTAAAACTTCGTCAAAATAATCAGAGATGAGCTGTTCACGTTGTAACTGTAAAAAGGAAGAAATCATATTATTTGAATGTCCACTTCTTAATTTGATAAGAAATACAACAACCGCTTGAAAGACTAATCGATTATCAATACCGAGCATAGAAGAAAGCATATTATTTTCATATTTCATTTATATTTTCGTATGAGAAACCAGTCAGTAACTTCACTTGATCTTCAGGATAAGAAAAATTACTTATTTTTTCTGTAAGTGAAGAGTCGCCGTCTACAGCAAGATTTTCTAACAATTTTTGTAGATCAGAGGTTTCTACAAAAAACTTGAATTAGACATCACTTTTAAAAGGCATAGATCGTCTCTATAGAACTTTTCTTTGATCAAATGATTTTTGCAACATCGATTTCCAATAGGAATAAATAGTCTTCTTTTAATATACGCCTGCTTTCGAGCTTCAAAAGGAATGAACAACTCTTGGCAATGATAATTCGATACGTTCGGATCCAATCTCTTCATTTCCACGATATACATTAAATTTATAATCAGGATCTTCTATGCAATCAATAAAAATCCATAAAAAATGGTCATAATTATTACTAAGATTATTTAAAGAAATTCAAGGACTATTTTAGTAAAATGTAAAAAAAGGTTTAACTTGGTCAAAGTGTAGTACAATAAAAAACCGCAGAAAAGTTTCGTTGATTCATTCTGAAACGTGATGTTCTAGCTGAAAAATTAATTGTTTACAGATGGCGTAAGATTATTTTCCACCACGTTATTGAACTATGAAGTCTAAATCATACTTTTTCTTTGTTATAGCAGATATATTTACTTCGGAGTCCAATTGAAAATACCTTTCTCAGTTTGAACAGATATATGAGGGGCTGAGATTCATAGTGGTGTAAGTCAGATTATCCAGATTTTCCAAAGCAACCGCTTTGTCGTCCCAAACATACATAATATAAGCCCTTCCTAAGATTACAGCTTCTGAGGCCTATTACCGTCGGAATATATACTGCTATAATTTGGGCGTATGATGTAGCTAACAAGAAAGGTTACATGTATATTTTGGGACGACGAAGCGGTTGCTTTGGAAAATCTGGATAATCTGACTTACACCACTATGAATCTCAGCCCCTCATATGTAGTAGATGTAGTGTTATCATCAAAAAGGTCGGATTCTGTCATTATTTTTTTTATATTGTAAACTTTAAGTTTACACGTGTTACAGATCTCATCTCCAGGAGATATTTTATCATTCGAAAGAGAGAGAGAGAGATAGATAGATAGATAGATGAGTGTTTATTATTCAGAAAATTGAACAAAAATTGCGTTCTGCCGAAGCAGTGCACAGAGAAACAAGCGTAGCAATAATCTAAACTTAAACTAAGGAATATGATATCAGCAGAAGGGTTAATAATGTTAAAGCTTAACAAGCGAACAAGCATAGTGAGTTTTAGCAGGTATAAAATCAGAATCAATTACAGTTTTAATACAGCAGGCTCTAAAGCAATTGTTGATTCAAACGTCGTTAATTTGGGAAGGTGTGTTGGTGAGGCGTACTCGTCAACTTTTGTGCGACGAGTAGAGATCAACTAGCCTCGTGATATCCTCCGTTGATAGAACCGTGTGAATGAGCCCTCCATCGGACCATTTAGTCATTACTGCACCAGCCGAACACCATACGTATTTGAATCCGGCACTTTTAAGCTTCGGCTTAGCTTCACCGAGTAGGCGGAAAACGAAGCCCGGCAGCACCTCATTAACATTGATTGTAGAGTCGCTATTTTGCGAGGAGAGATTGATGGTTCCAAGCCTGGTAAGGTGTTCCCTAAGTTTGGCGTACTTCAAAACACCGTAATTTCGTTTGGCTGCAAGGATCCTTTTAGCAGTCGCAGGGTTCTTGCAGACAACCGCAAAAGGTATTTTGGCTGCGGTAGATGGGCCAGCAGTGGCCTGAGTGGCGACCGGGCCCGGAGGCGGGGTTTTACGAAGGAGTCTAGTGCTGGAGACATCGTCTGCAGTAATATCAATGCTAAGTAGGCTGGCAATACCTTGGAAGATAAGAAGTGCTATTCCGTCGGTGAGATCTGATCCAGGTATTCCAGCGACAACCAATTCATTGGATGTGGTTTGCCTATTTAGTACTCGGTGAGTGTGGAGCATGCTGGAGTTAGTGGCTGCAGTGAGTAATTCCATACCGCCGGCTACAGGAAGTTGATCGACCCGGGCTTCAAGAGCCTTGAGAGCCTTTTTAATCTCCACATTCTCGCCCGACAGATCTTCAGTTTTTGACGCAAGAGCATCCGTGGTGAGCGTAAGCTGGTCAGTTTTTGTTTTGAGCGTATCCACGTCAGTTCTAATAGCATCCACAGAGGCACGAATTGCCGGGAGTTCCTCCAGGTGCACCTCATGCCTGACTAGGGAACTTTTGATGTCGTTAAGTGCCTCCATGATAGACTCCAGCGTGACGTTGCTCTGAACGGACTTTTTAGGCAGAGGTTTCAGGAATGCAAGGTCTTCTTCAGCTTTCCTAGTACGCTTAGGGCGTCCAGAGGGTATGGTGGACGAGCGCGAGGAGTCGGAGGACTCGGAATCAGCAGGCGAATTTAGCTCGAGTTTGTCCTTTGCCCCGGCCATTGTAGTATTTTGCTTGGAATACGTATTTGGAGGAAATAGCCTCTAACGGGTCGTGCGCTGTTAGAGATAGTCGTTATATGGCGGAGATCGTCGGTCGATATAGTAGAGACCTAGTAGGCGCAGACAAAGTGGTAAGGGAGCACAGATACCAGAAGGTTATAGCTGGCAGCACTGGTCAGTTCCACACTAGCAGTAGCCAGGCGAAGGAAAAGCACCAGGCATGCGCAGAGGGCAAGGAAAATACGCCAGCCAACCTAACCTCCAAATGCCTTACAGATTAAAACCAGAATTCGCGCACCACACACACTTTCCGACACAGCATTGATGCAACGCACATAAACCCCGAACTCCAGAGCAAGTAGAAAGAACAAGCAGAATGCACGCGGGGACCATACAGAGCAGGAAGACTCAAGAATATCGGAGCACACGATCAAGCAGCCACCTCATAAGAGAGAGAGAGAGAGAGAGAGAGAGAGAGAGAGAGAGAGAGAGAGAGAATTGCAGATAATTTCTTTACTTTTTCTGCTTTCGCAATTGTCTGTTTCTTACATCGAAGTAATTGTAAATAAATACTATTATTTTTGTAAAGTAATTATTTCTATTCAAACTGTTAAGGTATTATTAAAGACTATTAGTATAATAATTCTAATTAATTGGTGTACAACTTTTCTTCCACCATTTTTTGCTATCTATTACATTAGGAAAACGGCGGAAGCAAAGTTGTACACCTAATAAAATATAATAACAAATTCGAATTTACGTTCGCATTGCATAAGTGGAGTGCAAAGAAATTGGGATAAACAACATATTTTACCAAAAGACATGAATTTGATAATATAGCAAAAAATAATTGGTTTCATTTTCATTAATTTTTTTCGACTTATTGCACCATACCAGTCGTCTTATAAAAATTATATCACAGTTTAATAATGCTTAAATCTATATAAAAAAAAAGCCGGGGGTGTTATTTTTATTATAATATGCAAACAAAATATTGAAAAATTCAAACTTGCTATACTTTATTCATGGGCGAAACAATCCAATACTTTCTTAAAAATATAGCTACATAATGGTGCATAACATATATTTTGCTATGTGAAATTGGTCGAGTAGGTCTCGAGATGAAAAATATTTTCGTTTTTTGGTATTTACGATAACTTTTGATTATAAATCAATATTTTGATCTAAAAATTTACTGAGCTTACTTATGTATAAACACAAAATATACTTGAATGGGAAAAAATTCAAGCGGGGGCTACTTTCATATGGTTATCCGGCTATACCGTGGGTGGACTAGTTATTGACAAGGCGCTAGTTTCTGACAGGTAAAGTGCATTTTCAGTAATTTGAGCGAAATTTCGTTTGAAAAACATAGAGAAAGAATTTTGTGCACATACTACAGGATCTTGTGTCTTTTCTTGCGTAAAATCATCGCTTGACAATAGACCAATATAATTAAATCAAGTTTTCAAGAATCTGCGAGATGGTGTCAGGTCGCCTGTGTCGGCCATCTACAATAATGGTGTGAAAATTCAATCTCAGTTTTTTCTCTTAATTTTGACAATGTAAGTATTAAATATAAATAAAAAATATTCTCGTAGAAAAATAGTAAGTTAATTTATTAATTGAAATAATAAAAAAATTAAATACAAAGGCTATAAGCAGGATAAGCATGGTCAATCTGCCTTGGAATGAAATCTTTTCGTAAATAAATCCTTTTTTCATCTCGTTGAAAAAAAAATTTGACCAAAATTTCAGCTCCCCACCTCAAGCAGTTCCTGCGAAATCGTGAAAAACGTGATTTTTTATTTAATATTTTTCTCTCGGCCGCTATTGCAGATACTCTTACAAAAAAAATGTAGCTGTAAAGTAAGTCAAACCGTACTTGAAAAAATACTTGTTGACTTATCTCGCGCTATTCCCGATTTTTTAAAAATTTTCAAAATTTTTTTTCTCGCGTATACGAAAAAACGTCACCGCCAAAAAATTTGAGAATGTGTATTTCATCAAAATACCCCTCTTCAAATTTTTTCAGTGTTTAAAAATACACTTTGAGAAAAAACGAAAAATCGCCTTTTTAGGCCTTTTTTGAGGTTTCGCTCCTTTATATATATGGGATATTTTTATTTTCTCACAGTAAGTATATCAAATGGAACATGGAACACCTCTGAAGGTTTCGATTATATTCTGCCATAGTTTGTAGCGTGGTTAATAGATGGCACCACGTGAATCATATATAGTATATACATTTCAGTAAGGCCACATATATCGTTCCTCTTTTCGCTTAAATAATGTATCTAACCTTAATAAAAATGGTAGGGAGAGGGAGGCAGTTGTGGACAGGGGCACAAGTGGACAATTTAAATTACCCGCGTTAAATTCATTTTAGGAGGTTTACCTCATGATCACTAGATGACATTAGAATGATTTACCTGTGGATGATACCAATAGTGCGTTTGGTAACTGTTTATCCTTGACAATGATTGTGAATCTACGACGCCTTTGAAAAGTAAACTTTCTTTCTTAACGAAACTACGCGGCAAACGATCTACAGCTACTTTAGATTATTCTCTACTGTTGTGCTATTTTTACTTATGATATCTGCTGCAGGTGAGTTACACAATAAATAATATCTACTTAACCTAAACATTTTTATAAGCAATCTTGTTCTCTAAGTACCTACGGGGCAGATGTGGACATGTGTTTGAGGTACAAGTGGACACTGTCCACATGTACCCCAACTGTTGTAATAGTCTTAACCCTTAAATGCATTGTGTTGCCGTTTGGCAACAGGTACTTTCTGACTTTAAATTCACTGCACAAATATTTGGTTGCTTATTACGCATTGTAGGCAAAAGGCAATAAACCGCTCACATGTATTTGTATACGGTGAGCGCCATTCATGCGTTATAGATTTTCTAACCTCAAATAATGCGCGTCCATTGGCGTCCTGTAAATAAAATATCGTGCATTTAAGGGTTAATTAAGTATTTAATTTTGGTTTGCAGAGTATAATGGTAAGGCATTATATTAAGAAAACCGCCAGGGCAAACATTCCCGAAGAAACAATTGTGCAGGCGCTTCGGAATATAAGTAATAGCAGCGGTTCTATTAGGGAAGTAGCACAAAGATATGGTTTAAAGAAATCCATGTTACACAAAAGATTAAAGAAACTGAGGGACCAAAATTTGCTTGATATAGATATTAGAGTAAATAAATATAGCTCAAAATACTCAACCCAACAAATTTTTACAAATGAAGAAGAGGTCGATTTGGAGAAATATGTTATACATTCTTCCAAGTTGCAATATGGATTAACATATTTTCAATTTCGTAAATTTGCGTATGAATATGCATCAAGACTAAATAAAACGATACCACAATCATGGCTTGCACAAAAAATCGCAGGAATTGAATGGATGAAAGGATTCATGCGCCGACATCATAATTTATCTCTCAGAAAACCAGAGAATACAAGCTTGGCCAGAAATATTAGTTTCAACAGAACTAATATTGATAAATTTTTTAAAAACCTGCAGGACGTTTTTGAGAAATATAAATTTACGAGTGACAGAATAGTAAATGTGGATGAAAGTGGCATAAATACTGTTATACAAATGCCAAAAATTATTACAAATAAAGGCTGCAAACAAGTTGGACAGGCAGTTGCTGCTGAAAGAGGAGAGCAGGTCACATTCTGCGGCATAATAATTGCTGATGGAAACGTTATTCCACCTGCCTATATATTTCCCAGAGTCCGCTACAAAGAAGTTTTTCTAACTGGGGCACCAGAGGGAAGTATAGGACTTTCATCGCCTAGTGGTTGGATGACAAATGCTGCGTTTCTTGAAATTATGAAGCACATAAAGAAACGCATGCATGCCTCTAAGGAAAATCCAGCTTTGATTCTGTTAGACAACCATGACACTCATGCTTCTCTTGATTTGATAATATATTGTAGAGATAATGGATTAGTCCTGCTAACATTTCCACCTCACACAACACATCGTCTCCAACCATTGGATGTATCCGTATTTGGGCCTTTTAAAGCTCGATGCCGAGCAGCTTTTAATAGTTGGATGTCTAATCATCCTGGAAAAGCAATTACAATTTACGATATCGCAAGTTTAAGCGCTTCTGCGTTTCATGAAGGTTTCAGCAGACAGAATATTATATCTGGTTTTCTTAAAACCGGCTGTTATCCTATGAATCGAAATGTTTTCTCCGACGAGGATTTTATGGCTTCTCAAGTTACCGATATCGAAGATCCACAGGCTCCTTCATCGTCATCGAATATTAATGTTGAACCTAATGTCCAAGAATTGGCTACAAGTTCAACCGCTGTTCCATCACCAAATATAGATAGGATGTCAACCACAGATGAACCAAAGATTAAAATAATTTCTGATATAAAATTAACTCCTGAACAAGTAATGCCTTATCCAAAAGCAAACAGACCAAAATCTACTAAGGGAAGAAAGAAAAAGTATTCTGCTATCCTGACATCGTCACCAGAAAAGACTCGAATAGAAAATGAACAAAACGAGAAAGAAAGAAGAAAGCAGCTTCAAGAAGAGAAAAGGACCCGCAGAAACAGAAAAAAAACGATTAAACATGTCAGACAAGTATTTGAGGAAGAAACATCGGAGAGTGACATTGAAAATATGTGTGAAGAATCAGATGACAGTCCAATTGATTTCGACGATGAAGAATTTGAAGATCCCAATAGTATCGAAGTACATGATTTCGTACTTGTCAGATTTGCTACGAAGAAAACATTAAAATTTTTTGTAGGACAAATCATTGAAATAACTGAATGTGAGTGTTTGATAAATTTTTTAAAGATAACTGAAAATCAGACATTTGTATTTCCACAAATAAAAGACGAATCCTATATTCCAAAAGATGATATTATCTTCAAACTTCCTACGCCGAATAACAAAGGCGGAACTGTTCGCGCTGCCTCAATTTATAAATTTAATGTGAGCTTCGGTGGATACAATATAGGCTAGATAAGTTTAAATATTATATTTTCCTACCTGCTGGTTTTATATAAAAAAGTTATGTTACAAGCATATTTGTACTTTAAATAAACAAATTATATTTTAGTTGAATTTAGTGGTCTATATATGTCAAAAATCCAATTATTTGACAGGAGTTCAATGCGTCCACTTGTGCCCCTATTAGAATATGATTTTGTCCAAAAGTGCCCCACAGCGGGGCACTTTTGGACAACTAACATATCAGCATATATATTAATATTTCAAAGCAAAAGGATAATATTCTCTAATTACAATTATAGATTCAAAGTGACATAGGGTCTACTATTTTGGTTACCAAGTAGGACACTTAAATTAATATATAATCTTGCAGCAAATTACATAAAATCAGAAAATGTCCACAACTGCCTCCCGCTCCCCTATCGATATAATTATGCTTCTATAAAAAATTGGCGGAAATTACTTTTTCTTCGATCCAGCTTTTTTTAATTAAATAAATATGAGTAACAATTAGGTACCTTATATTCGCCCCTGCCATTTAGCGGTGTTCGATTGAAGCTTGTTTTCAATTGTTAGTTTTGTCTTATTCCGACAGATGGCTGCATTGTACATACATTCTAACTTATAGAGATAAAGTATAATAATGTTAATGATTGTAGCAATAAAAACAGCTAGTCAAACGGTTTTTTAATAAAAGTAATTATTTATATTTTCTGTGAAAAAGTAGTGAATGGTTTACGAAATCGAATATGGTAAATACATAATCTTCGTCACTATCCTCTTCGATGATTGGTTCAACTTGCTCGACATAAAAAATCTTCGTTAGTATCTCTGCTGGTCTAATGATTGATGACATATCTGGCACATGACAAGTAGTAAATAACGGAAGCTAGATGTGAACAACAACCAATTGTTCTTAATCCATTAGGGCAGTCACATGTGTACCGTAAAATTCCAGCACGCGATCAATAGAATTCGGTTTGTACTTTGTGTAGCACTTATATGACTTTCTATTTACATGTCGTGACCTGACTTCGAACTTAACTATATTTGGTTGCTCTATCACATAATTAACATTAATATTACCATCATCGTCCATCATTTCTGCTAGATAGGATATTGTTTGGGAAAGTTGGTAAGAACCGGTAAAAAAGATCTTCAATTCCTGTTCTGTGATTTCTGGGAAATCCTCTAAGTCAGCCGATTTTAACAACTTGAAGGTCTTTTTCCTCCTACTCCATTTTGCGTCCATCACTTCGATAGCTAACGTGTTTTTAACAGCTTTTCTAGAGTTTATCTGATGTACAATTTCTCGAAATAAACCTTTATCTGAATTCAATCGGCGACCAAAGAGATTATTTATGAAGCAAGCTATTTTTACATACGACGTAATTCTTGGAATTAATTTGTTGTCGAGCTGATGATGGAGAAGTTTAAATTTCCCAATGATTCCATGAACAACTTCTACAACCCATCGTAATTTTGTGACTAAACGTGACTCGTTAGATTCTTTAGTAGTTAGCTGGGGTCGTTTGCCTTTTAATGCCGGCATAAGGACATGAAATCCTTCGCTTTGAAGACATTCTCACATCTCTGAAGCCTCTGTCGACTATAAATACATCTCCTTTTTTAAGATGCTACGTAAGCCATTAGGATCGGACATAACTATTTTCATAATTTTTGCGTCGTTCTGAGTGGCATAATAAGGACCAGGCATATCGATAATGAAGCCATCAGTGGTGCAAACAGTGAACGGCTTACACAAGGGTATATTCTTTTGACCAGAATAAGTTCCATCACATATTATGATTAACTTGTTTTCGAAATTATGTAATTCTTTAACGTAAGGAAATGTGTGATTTCTTATGAGTTCATCTCGAGAACAAGCATTAATCCCAAAATGTGCTGGTAATACATCCTCCTCGAATGACTTTATTATTGATTCGCAAAAATTGGATACTACTTGCTCGTGCTGAAGACCGAGAATAGAAGCAATTATGTTTGATTAGAAGTAGCAATCCTCATTTTAAATAAAAATACAACTAAAGCCTGTGTGACAGTCCGACCACTTGAATCTCTCATTGATGTCAACATTTGTCGAAGTTGTATTACATCTTTCCATGAGAGGCCAGTAAATGCCTTGACCCGTTCATCTGACAATGTAAAATCGCTTATTTTATCGTGAAGACGAATCACATTTAACAGCCAGATTTTCCAAAAGTATATGGACTTCCGATTTTTCTAATGTACTTGTGTTTGAAAACACTCGAAGATTTTCAAGCTCTTCAGTATAAAACCGAGACTTGAATAAGTGCTTTTTGGTCAACATCTATTTCCTTTCGGAATGAAAATACGCTTTGTAATAAAAGCTTGTATCCGAGCATCAAAGGTACTATTACATATTTACTTGCAAATACAGCACTTAGAATGTGATGACATAACTCTGTTGAAAGCCATTTCCACTATTTCTGGTGTAACTTTCGTAACACTAAAGTAACTTGGATCTTGCATCGAGTCTTACGATGATGACGGCGTTGACGATTGATTTGATTGTTGGGACAGTTGTACACAGCTTGATTGTGAACAGCTTGGTTCACCAGCGTTGGCATTCCCTTGGATATTTTGTTGAGGTCGATTCATTTTGCTTAAACATTTTGTTGTGAGTATGCGACACTTCGAACACAACACATCATCGATTTTAATAGTTTTTTCAAGTATTTCACTGAATCTGTTAGCATCTGATTTTATCGTGAACACTTTTTTTCGATCGGGCCCAAAGCATGTTGCATCTAACGCACTTTTTATTAAATATGCTTCTTTTATTTGTTTCTTCAGTTGACATATTGGCTGAGAGGTTAAAATCTTTACAAAAAGCTAAAAAATAAAGGTTTATTATTATAAAAATAGGTCTTCACTCCCAAAGGACACATACAATAGAAATAGAAATAATCGCAATCTTACGAAGCGATATTTATTACATAATTAAAAAAATAGATTTAAGTTCTATTACTTAAAAATAGTATATTAAAATTAACACCAATAATACATTAGATTTAAAATTAACTACTCAAAGATCGTCTCACTGATACGAAAATTATTTTTACCATGGCGGGATTCTCTCGGCCCACCAGTATTATAAAAAGATAATATAGAAAAAATATTAAAAAATTTTGTTTAACAGTATTACTTACAAGATCTTTACAGAATCAGAAGAAAATAAACTTCAGGTCAGGTAGAGATTTCAGCCAAAAAGGAACTCTTTTCATTTGAACTCCCAGTACTTTACCGAAGAATAAAATCCAGACTGCGTAAATATAGCATTAAATTGAACAAAAAATATTAAATATACCTATTGACAACACTAAATTATATGTGTGTGTGCATATTTAATAATAAAATCATAAGTACAACGTTCAACTTAAAAACTATAAGAGTCTGCTATAAATAACAGTCTACTAGAAATCATTATCCTACCCTGACGCTACGTTTGAAACTTGAAAAAGAAGTTTCTCTAAAGAAAATATCAGTACTTACCATCTCTTATCAGAATCAGAAGCAAAGAAAATTCCTGTCACGCTAGGTTCACTTATAATCACTTGCATTCAACTGTTACGGTCTTTACTATCTGTATGTATGTAAAAGAATAAGCAGAACTCAGCTGAGGAAGTGAGGTTTTTATCGTTTCTATCGATCGTTTGGGAATTAAACATGGAAAACCTCTGTATTCGTTGATACGATGTTATTTTGATTTTTATTATCACACTAACTGTTATCGTGCAATTAAATCACGCGGACCTATATACAATACAGTCATCTGTCGAAATAAAACAAAACTAACAATTGAAAACAAGCTTCAATCAAACACAGCTAGATGGTAGGGGCGAATATAAGGTACCTCATTGTTACTCATAATTATTTAATTAAAAAAAGCTGAATCGAAGAAAAAGTAATTTTCGTCAATTCTTTACAGAAGCATAATTATATCGATACCATTTTCAATAAGGTTAGATACATTATTTAAGCGAAAAGAGGAACAATACCGTATGTCCCACTCTGATTTAATACCGGTAGAAGTCGAGTCGGTAGTTAGAGTTGGTGTCAATTCGGGAGATCGAAGCGTCTAACCACGAAATTATGAATTTGTGAATAATGGTGAGTAATTTCCATTCCATTTAAATCCATAATTTCGATGTTAGACGCTTCGATCTCCCGAATTGACACCGACTCTCTAACTATCGACTCGACTTCTACCGGTATTAAATCACTCAAGTACCGACCAAGCCTCCCCGAAGGTAACTTCAAACTGGCCCGTAGAGAGTGGGACATACGGTATACCGTATGTCTGACGGCAAGCGCAACACCACTTCGGCAGTTTTTACTGACGGTGGTCGAAAATTGCATTGGATCTAATGCAAGATTCGACCACCATCGGTAAAAACTGCCGAAGTGGTGTTGCGCTTGCCGTCAGACATATGGTATGTAGCCTTACTGAAATGTATATAATAGGTTCGTTCCAACTAACACGAGAACTGGTTCTAAACTCGACGGAGTATGCGCAGTCTGATCTAGCCGTCCCAAAAGTAAAACTGCGCACACTCAGTCGAGTTCAGAACCAGTGATCGTGTTAGTTGGAACGAACCCTATATACCGTATGTCCAATGGCTAGTCGAGCAGGTGCAGCGACCTGAATTTTCCTGAAATTTGACTTCGACAGTGTTTTAGTTAGAGTTGGCTTTGGAAGATGGCGTTACGTACGAGCGAAATATTTGAAATGGTAAAAGCGGGAGGTAGATAAATGCGGGAGATCGAAGTGTAACCTCAAAATTGTGAATGTTTAAATAATGGTGAGTAATTGTTTGAAATGATAAGACATAATAATTATGGTTTCTTTTCGATGTTCAACCAAATAACACGACTGATACCTAATTGCAGAGAGAAACTGATGCGACTGGCAGTCGTGGAGGAAGGGGCTACCGTCAACGTGGTCCTCGTCAGAGTGGTCGAGCTGTGCCTCGGCGACGAAAGATGCAATTGAAATGAAATTAAAGTCTGAGCAAGGTGAAAATTGGAAGGCATGGAAAGAAAACGCGGCAGAGTCGTTGACAGAAGGAGTGAGTGAAGTGCGAAAGAAAAGTGCAGTGACGCCAAAAAACCATGTGGAAGACGGTGACGAACAGCAGCAGCAGCTGGTCGATACTGCTCAATTCCGCACCAGCTCCTGAATGATATCTCGCCGATCGCGATACGCAGCCGCTCCTGTGGGCAATGATTCCAGATACTCGAGTCGTAGTCGCAGCAAGGACAGCAGCAGCAGCAGCAGCAGCATCGACGGCAGGGGCACTATTGTAAAGCGAAGGCAGTCCAAGACCGACCCGGATAGCTGTAAGAGAAAGACGCATCGGCGGAAGCAAGACTTGCAATGAGAGTGTAGTAAAAGGAAGAAGAAAAATAACAGAGACGAGACGATGAGACGGAGGAGGAAGTCGTCACCACGAAGAGTTCCTGAAACGGTACCAGTACTAGCAACGTGCGAAGAGTTCAAGAGAACGGGCCATCTACACCCAGTCGCAAATCATGCCGAGTTCATGTGACACCCGACAGCGGCATCACGTCAGGAGTATGAACGGTGGAGAAGAACGGGAGCCTTGCTGAAAAAGGAAGGAGCAGTGTTGGCGGTGGCGGTGACAGCCCGGATCATGAGCCAAGGCTGAAGAACCTTGAGCGTTTTGGATAAAAAGTGGACGTGACTCGAAGCAGTTATCGTAATCGATTTACGCCGACACTGGTGCCGCAGCTAATCTCGATCACAATGAATTCTTCCAACTAGAGGCGGTTTCTGTATCATTCGTCGCCGTTGATACTTTCCCTCTTAATCCTTGTACATAATGCAGCTGTAATTCCTTGAAGTATATTTTTATAATATTAAGTTTGATCTGCAACCCTTTCATCTTTCCTATTGTAACACTCTCGTAACCATACGATCCGATTATTTTATATTCATAAGGTTTTATCAGCTTTACGTTATTCCTCGTTATTTTCGTTATTTAACCTTGCATTTATAAATTATTACTGATGGATTATTAATAAATTAATTAATGAAACTGACTCTACTGGCTTGTGCTATTTTTCTCGTCTCGTATTTCCTTCCGTAAGATATTTTAATAAATGTACCCCTTCGATCTTTAAGAGTTTAGTTGAAATAAGCAAGACGGATAGTGGACAGAGTTTAGGCATTAGGAGGCATACTCTTAGACCTCGATGTCGAATAACATAATAACAGAATGAACGAAATCGGCGAGATACATCTGAAACGGTATTAAAGCTAATTTTATGAATGAAGAAATTCTAATAAATCATGATTACACGAATTCCTGTCCCGCTGATTGTGACATCTTTTATGCCTCCTAATGCCTAGACTTTGTCCACTATCCGTCTTGCTTATTCCAACTAAACTCTTAAAGATCGAAGGGGAACATTTATTAAAATATCTTACGGAAGGAAATATGAGACGAAAAATAGCGCAAGCCAGTAGAGTCACTTTCATTAATTAATTTATTAATAATCCATCAGTAATAATTTATAAATGCAAGGTTAAATAACGAAAATAACGAGGAATAACGTAAAGCTGATAAAACATTATGAATATAAAATAATCGGATCGTATGGTTACGAGAGTGTTACAATAGGAAAGATGAAAGGGTTTCAGAGATCAAACTTAATATTATAAAAATTTACTTCAAGGAATCACAGATGCATTATGTACAAGGATTAAGAGGAAAAGGATCAACGGCGACGAGTGATACAGAAACCACCTCTAGTTGGAAGAATTCATTGTGATCGAGAATAGCTGCGGCACCAGTGTCGGCGTAAATCGATTACGATAACTGCTTCGAGTCACGTCCACTTTTTATCCAAAACGCTCAAGGTTCTTCAGCCTTTGCTCATGATCCGGGCTGTCACCGCCACCGCCAACACTGCTCCTTCCTTTTTCAGCGAGGCTCCCGTTCTTCTCCACCGTTCATACTCCTGACGTGATGGCGCTGTCGGGTGTTACATGAACTCGGCATGATTTGAGACTGGGTGTAGACGGCCCGTTCTCTTGAACTCTTCGCAAGTTGCTAGTACTGGTAACGTTTCAGGAACTCTTCGTGGTGACGACTTCCTCCTCCGTCTCATCGTCTCGTCTCTGTTATTTTTCTTCTTCCTTTTACTACACTCTCATTGCAAGTCTTGCTTCCGCCGATGCGTCTTTCTCTTACAGCTATCCGGGTCGGTCTTGGACTGCCTTCGCTTTACAATAGTGCCCCTGCCGTCGATGCTGCTGCTGCTGCTGCTGCTGTCCTTGCTGCGACTACGACTCGAGTATCTGGAATCATTGCCCACAGGAGCGGCTGCGTATCGCGATCGGCGAGATATCATTCAGGAGCTGGTGCGGAATTGAGCAGTGTCGTCCAGCTGCTACTGCTGTTCGTCACTGTCTTCCACATGGTTTTTTGGCGTCACTGCACTTTTCTTTCGCACTTCACTCACTCCTTCTGTCAACGACTCTGCCGCGTTTTCTTTCCATGCCTTCCAATTTTCACCTTGCTCAGACTTTAATTTCATTTCAATTGCACCTTTCGTCGCCGAGGCACAGCTCGACCACTCTGGCGAGGACCACGTTGACGGTAGCCCCTTCCTCAACGACTGCCAGTCGCATCAGTTTCTCTCTGCAATTAGGTATCAGTCGTGTTATTTGGTTGAACATCGAAAAGAAACCATAATTATTATGTCTTATCGTTTCAAACAATTACTCACCATTATTTAAACATTCACAATTTTGAGGTTACACTTCGATCTCCCGCATTTATCTACTTCCCGCTTTTACCATTTCAAATATTTCGCTCATACGTAGCGCCATCTTCCAAAGCCAACTCTAACTAAAACACTGCCGAAGTCAAATTTCAGGAAAATTCAGGTCGCTGCACCTGCTCGACTAGCCATTGGACATACGGTATACGATTCACGTGGCGCGATCTATTAACCACGCTACAAACTACGGCAGAATACCGTATGTCTGACGGCAAGCGCAACACCACTTCGGCAGTTTTTACCGACGGTGGTCGAAAATTGCATTGGATCTAATGCAAGATTCGACCACCGTCGGTAAAAACTGCCGAAGTGGTGTTGCGCTTGCCGTCAGACATGCTGTATAATAGAAACCTTTAGAGGTGTTCCATGTTCCATTTGATATACTGTGAGAAAATAAAAATATCCCATATATAAAGAAGTGAAACCTCACGAAAGGCCGAAAAAGGCAATTTTTGGTTTTTTCTCAAAATTGTATTTTTAGACATTCTGAAAAAATTTAAAGAGGTGTATTTTGATGAAATACACATTCTCAAATTTTTTGGCGGTGATGTTTTTTCGTATCAGAAAAAAAATTTTGAAAATTTTAGGAATTTTTTAAAAATCAGGAATAGCGCGAGATATGTCAACAAGTATTTTTTCAAGTACGGTTTGACTTACTTTGCAGCCACATTTTTTTTGGTAAGAGTATCTGCAATAGCGGCCGAGAGAAAAATAATAAATAAAGAATCACGTTTTTCACGACTTCGCAGGAACTGCTTGAGGTGGGGAGCTGAAATTTTGGTCAATTTTTTTTTTCAACAAGATGTTCAAAGGGCTTATTTACGAAAAGATTTCATTCCAAGGCAGATTGACCATGCTTATCCTGCTATAGCCTTTATTTAATAAAAAAATTGGGGTGTCAATAATGCATCCTCTGTAAGCTGGTATGTTCCTATTTGTGACACCGGTTTACTCGTCAATTTCCTAATCTCACTTAATTTTCTAACCTCAAGTACCTATTCAACACTGCAATTAAAATCATTTTGCATATGAAAGTACATATGAGGAGCACAGTTCCAAAACTCATTTAGTCCATTCGCAGTTTGTCTTATAATCGCTAAACTATTAGCAATTATAGGACAAACTGCGAATGGACTAAACGAGTTTTGGAACTGTGCTCCTCATATGCTCTCTCATTTTAATTAAGAAAAAATAATTTTTTTTTCTCGGGGGTAAAACACCAAAAAAAGCCACAGGGGAGTACCTACACTGAAATCGAGTTATAAGCGGCATTAACAGCAGTGAATTCAGGACGTTCTATTAATTCTAGAAACATAACAAAGAAGTCACCGAGCATTGCCAAAGAAATTAAACAAGAAATAAAAAATGAGCCTTGAAAATTTGAATTAATGAGATCAATATGACTATTACAATTATTCGTTGCCATTAATACACAAGCTAAATGTGAGAGAATGAAAATATTACGCCAAAAAAAACCAAATTTGTATTTTTATATGAAATAAAAGTTATTTTAGTTATTTAATAAGTAAATTTAATCATTTATAACAATTTATAATGATAAATCAACACGCGCGACCTATTTTCAAAAACTAGCGCACTTTATGCCAGAAATACATCCACTTCAGTTTTGCCCCTGTCATAAACTCATCCACTTGAGACAAATATTAATTTATATAATATTAATTATTTGGATTGATTTTTTGAATATTTTTGACTGTTTGTTAGATGCCGAAGAGTCTAAAGTTTATTTTTATAAAGAAAAAAAATTATTTTTATAAAGAAAAAAAATTATTTTGATACAGAAAATAATATTTAATTGTAGATTCAAGTGAATCCCTAACCAAAAAGTGTCAATAACTGGTCCACCCACGGTACCCTTTACGATGACTTTCATAAAATTTCGGAATACACATTATTTGTATTGGATTGTTCGCATAGCAATGTCGTTTATTTTCGGGAGATAGCAGCACCTTAATGAAAAAATATTAGAAGCGACGCGAACCCCGAAATTTTGTCCATCACTTGACAGCTGACACTCCAAATTATCTTTAATCGTTCTAACTATCGCCGTTCGTGAACAACTCTCTGTTCGCTTTCAAGTTAAAAATGGAAAATAAAACTGAGTATTTTCGCATATTTTGCATTTTTACTTTCGAAAAGGTAAAAATGCAGTGCAAGCTCGGAAAAAATGGTGTGATGTTTATGGTGGTGTGTGGTTAGTTCGCTCGTTTTCGTTCTGGAGATTTTAACTTCAAAGAGAGAGCCATCACGCTCTGGGCGTCCAACTGCTATCGATGAAGAGAAAATAAAAGCAATGATCGAAGCCAACCGGCATAGCACGACGCGAGAGATAGCAGAAAAACTCAATATATCTAATTCAATCATTTTCTTGAATTTACAGCAGCTCGGATACATAAACAAGCTTGATGTCGAACTATTTTTGTCGAACAACTCCAAAGAAACCAAACTATGAATTCAGAAGTGTATTGTCATCAGCTAATGTAATTAAATCTAGAAGTGTAGAAAAAACGGCAGTAGATAAGCCATTAGAATTCAGGGCCACCCACGTGACCAAAAATAGCGGGAAATTTGAATTTTGCGTAAGTCTAACTTACCGACGGAGTGCGGATAGGTTGCGTGCTTTGTTACCGACGGAGCTCTGACTTACCGATGGAGGACGAGTGGCCACTTTGAGTGTAACCCCAACAGAGCTCCACCATTGGTCGAACACCCACTCCCAGAGCTCTACCATTGGTCGAACCCCTACTCCCCGACCTCACTCACTCGCAGCGCCATCTCGCGGACCCCGACCTCACACGCAGCGTCATGGAGCTCTAACTTACCGACGGAGCAAAGCAACCATTTTGAATGTTACCCTGACAGAGCTTCGCCATTGATCAAAGGACAGATGAGCTGTGCGCCACGGTCTGATTGCATGCTTTCAGGGGCAACCGTTTCCGATGGAGCAAAGCAACCATTTTGAATTTTACCCTGACAGAGCTCCGCCATTCATCAAACTTCCGCTCCCCGACTTTACTCGCAGCGTCATTTCGCGCGATTTCAGCGCCACTGAAGAGTTCGAGCTCACTGACGTTATCGACCGTGTGGCATCAGTCGGTAAAGAGGCACGGACGATCAGGTTACCGACCGAGCTGCATCAGTCAGTAAGGTGAGCGACGGACGGCCATTTAGAATCACTGACGAGCAATCGTTCGAAACGCAATATTTGGTAAAGAGGTACGCGCGCGCAGGTTCGGACTTACTCCAAGCAACCTTGCTATCAAATTCCAAAGGATATGCCGTTACTGTGTAGTTCCGACCGACCCGCGCATCTTTCCTGAACGATGGCGCCATCGCTCCCCTACTGCGCAGTTTCACACGCCATTTCCGAGCGATGACGTCATAGCTTCTCGACAGGAGCAAACACGTTTACCTCCTCCACCTCACCCCATAGAGAAACCTAATAATAATAAGAGTTGCCGATTGTGTGTTAAAAATAGGGAACACACTGCGACTGTGGCACCACAGTTGGCTATAGGAAGAACAGCTTTCACAAGGCGGTATATTCAAATATTAAACAGGGACGGGAACTGTACACTCTAGATTCTGTCGCTGGTGGCTTTTTTAAATGTTACTTTTAAACATACTAACCAATGATTAATCAATCCTGATATTTTCATTAACGAGGGTAAACGACACCGTAGCTAATGAGTGCATGAGAATTAGTTGTTCATTGGCTAGTGTCACGTCATGGACAACTCGATTCATTACTAACTATCAATTCGGGGAACGTGATGGGGATCAGGGATGCAATCACGAGTTTCTGAATCAAAGAAGAATATTCTGTTGCTACTTACCTTTCCCTGGAGCTCTAACCTTCCAGCTCAGCTCAGCTCAGCTCAGCTGAGCTCAGCTCAGCTCAGCTCAGCTCAGCTCAGCTCAGCTCAGCTCTCTCTCTCTCTCTCCCTCTCTCCCTCTCTCTCCCTCTCTCTCCCTCTCTCTCCCTCTCTCTCCCTCTCTCTCCCTCTCTCTCCCTCTCTCTCCCTCTCTCTCCCTCTCTCTCCCTCTCTCTCCCTCTCTCTCCCTCTCTCTCCCTCTCTCCCTCTCTCCCTCTCTTTCCCTCTCTCCCTCTCTCTCTCTCTGTTAGTACTGCTTGACGTACTTTAGAAGCACCTACATACAACAGGACCATATTCTGCTGCATATTGCCTTCGGCGGTTTTGTTTCAGAGACAAGCATGCACGCTATTGCTTTCACCGTACAGACATAAAACTCTCATGTGAAGGCATTCGAAATCGGATAAAGGCGCATAGATAAGAGGATTCTTTTCCTAACCTAAAACTCTGGAGTGGAGCGCGAACCGTCAACGGTGATATCACTTCGTTGTAGGTGTAAGCGATCTACAGTCCTACACATGCCCCGGATAGCCCGGCGCGACAACTACAGTCACGCTGAACGACGAATACGAGTCCCAAACGTCGAGCTACAGCGACGGTGCTCCCACCTCGCGTGGAGCTGCTATCTATCCTGCGGCGGCGGTGCTGCTCGGATTACGGAGATTGTTAATTCAATGACTGATCCATACTCTGCGACCGGCCGATAAAGAAGGAAGGGCGGCGTGTGTCGAAAAGTCCTAATACCTAGACAATCAGGATGGGTCGAGATGAATGAGAATGCAGTGCGTGTAGAAAAGAAGTTCACTCAGACGTTGTAAAATGCGTGCCGTGTATGAAGTTTTTCATCCGTCATGCATACAAAAACACAAAGTGTGGAACCGAGATAATGAGATGGTGAGCTACGGAGGGAAAAGAGAACAATTTAGAAGGATCAAGGAGAAAGAAAAGAGTGTGCGAACAACCACAGGAATAATTGTAGAGGAAACAGCAAAAATGAGCACACCAATGGAAAAAACGGTAAAACAAGACGACGGAGAAGAGGAGAAGCAACAGAGCTGGAAGAAGGCTGTATTGATGGAAGAAAGTATAGAAAAAATTTTGAAAATTGTAAGAGAAAACAAAGATAAGAATGTTAGTAGAAAAGAAATTTAAAAAATAGTTAATGAAGCAGTAAGCGTTGAAGTAAGCAGCCTAAGACAAGAGATAGAACATATAAAACAGGCAATTATGAGAATGAGTACGAAAGGAAACAACGAGGCTGAAGAAAGACCGAAAAGTTACTTAGATGTGGCAAAAACACAGCCAAAAAGACAAGAAAATATCCTGATAGTAAGGCCTAAAGAGCAACAGGAGAGTGAAGCCACAAAAAGCACGGTGTTTGAAAAGGTAAAAATTAATACACTGCCGGTTGGAGTATCAAGGGTCACGAAAGGCAGTAAGGGAACGCTCATCATTGGCTGCGACAGCGGCAAAGAGGTGAAATAATTAAAATCACCAGTGGAAAAATCTATTGGAAAGGACTTTGAGACGATAATACCGAAACAAAAATTGCCAAAACTCAAACTAGTAGGAATCGATCGAGTAGATATGGAACTGACCGATCAATCACTAATAGAGACAATCAAGGTACAAAACGAATTAGTTGAAGAAGACAGAGTACAACTAAAAATAATAAAAAGAGGGACAACACAAAAAAAGAACAACGCAGAAAGCAACGATGGAACGCTCATCATTGAAACGGACCCAAAAATACACAGGAAGTTGATTGACAAGGTGAAGCTGAATTTAAGATGGCGAAAGTGCAAGGTGTACGACTTCGTAAGCGTATTAAGATGTTTTAACTGCTGGGGTTTCAATCACGTTGCGAAGTATTGTAAGAAAGATGAAATATGCGAACACTGCGCAGGAGGGCACAGAGGTACAGAATGTGAATCGAACACGAAGAGATGCATCAATTGCATGGACAAAATTAAACGATACAAAAACAGCAGCATAGATGACAACCATGAAGCGACTGACAAAGAGTGTCCGACATATATAAGAAGAATGGAGGAAGAAAGAAGAAGGACTGACAGCGGAGAATAGCAACGACTAAAGGATAAAAATCACCTTATATTATGTTCAAATGCGAGAAGCCTTATAGTCCATAAAGATGGATTGGAAATTCAGGTATTTAAAATGTTAGACCCTCTAATAATAGTATTAACAGAAACAAGGTTGACCGATGAGATTGATGACTCAGAGGTTAATATAACGGGATATAGTGCATTAAGATGTGACGGAGAAACACGAACCACGGGTGGAGTTATAATGTATATAAAAGATAAGGTTAAATATAAGGTACTATTTAGGAGAAAAATAATAGGAAACTACTGGTGCGTTGCAGTAAGCATAAAAGATAAACAATTTTATGCACAGGATAATTAGCGGTGGCATACCACTCACCAAGCGCATCTGATGCAGATTTTATAGAAGAATTAGTCGAAATAACTGAAGAGTTGAATACTACAGGGGAGTGCACAATATTAGGTGATTTTAATATCGATATGAAAGCAGCTACATTTTATGCAAGAAAATTAGAAGAAGAAATGTTAGTACAGGGAATGAAACAATATGTAAAAGAAGCGACGAGGGTAACAGAGAAAAGCCAAACGATCATAGACCTAGTCTTCTCCAATAAAAAACAGAATATAGTAGTGAAACGAACGCCAATAATAACTGACCATGCGTGGGTTGTAATGTTAATCAAGATGCAACATAAAAATGACACACATAAAGAATTTATAGCAAGAGACAGAAAGAACCTGACGAAAGAAAATTTTAAAGAGGAATGGAGGAATATAAATATAAATATAGAAAACAAAAAACACATTACGGTAGATGAAAAAGCAAATGACTTGATAAAAAATATAGTTGGTATACTAGATATAATAGCACCAGTAAAGAAATTTAAAATACCCAGTAAATGGATTGATAAAAAATGGTATACATATGAAATCGTAGAAATAACAAAATTAAGAGATATAACATATAAATTAGCAATAGAAACGAATGAGAGTAAAGATTGGGAGCAATTCAAAAAATACAGGAATCTTGGGGTAGCAACAATAAGAACACAAAAGAAACTATATTACGAAAGAATGATAGACTATAGTAGGAACAATCCCACAGAAATGTGGAAAACACTTAAAGAAGTAATTAATGGGAAGTCTGATAGAAATATAAAATTTGATAACATTAAATTTGAAGGAGATAACGAGGGAGGAGGGATTATAGAGGTGGCAAATAAATTAAATAGATACTTTGTAGATAGCATAACAGAAATAGTATTAAGTATAGATAAGAATGAATCTTCAAATGAAGGAAATGTGATAATAGATAATGAAACAATTAAATGGGAGGAATTCGAAGCGATAACAATAGGGGAACTGGACAAAATGGTGCAGGGAATGGCAAAGAAAAAAGGAACAGTAGAAGGTATATCTACGGTAGTGCTGCAAGAAACATTCGATGTATTAGGGGAGAATTTACTAGAAGTAATTAATGCACCCCTTAAGGAAGGAATATGTCCAAAGGAATGGAAAATATCAACACTAAGCCCTATAGAAAAAGTGAAGAATATGTTAAATGCTAATGAACTCAGACCAATAAATGTATTACCGACGTATGAAAAAGTCTTAGAGTTAGCAGTAAAAAGTCAATTGTATCACTTCATAGAAAATAATAAAATATTAATAGAGAATCAATCGGGATTCAGAAAAGGACATTTTCTTGTGAGACGGCAATTCAAACAGTATTGGATAAGTGGAAAATAAGAATTAGTAAAGGTAAAAGGATAGGTGTTTTATTCATGGACCTCAAGAGGGGATTTGAGACAATAGATAGAGGAAAACTAATCGATAAATTAGAAGGATACGGCATGAAAGGTAAAGTCCTAAAATGGTTTAATTCATACGTGAATGATAGGTGGCAACAGCTAAAAAGTGGTGAAATAATATCAGATAAGATTCTAACAAACTACGGAGTTCCACAAGGGTCCGTACTGGGCCCCATACTCTTTATACTATATATAAACGACATAGTCGAGGTACAAACAGAAGAATCAAATGTAAAGCTATTCGCAGACGACACAATGATCTATGTAATAGGAGAAAGCATGGAGGAAATAGAAACTGAACTACAGACAACGTTAACAAAATTAGAAGACTGGTTAAATAAAAATAACCTGAAAATGAATTCAAACAAAACAAAATATATGGTAATAAGGAGTGTTAGGAAAGAATTGAGTAGAGAAATTAATGTAACAACGAAAGGAGGAATTCAACTCGAGAGAGTAACAGAAATGAAATATTTGGGAGTTATATTAGATGAACAATTACTGTTTAAAAAACACTGTGAATATGTAATAAAAAAAGTAGGAAAAAAGACAAGTTTCTTAAAAAGAATTGGAAACAATATATTAATGTATACTCGCTGCCTGATATATAAAACAATGATTGCTCCGCACTTTGAATATTGTGCAACGATAATGCTAAATATGGGGAAAACAGAAATGGATAAGCTGCAGAAAGCCTAAAATCGAGGAATGCGTACTATACTACAAGTGAACAGGTATACGAAAATAAAAGATATGCTTGAAGCACTAAATTTTATGTCTGCAGAAGAAAGACTTAATTATAATGTAATTGTTTTTATATATAAAATGGTAAATAATATGATGCCAAATGAATTGTGTAATAATGTAGAACTTGTAGGGAATAATGGAGGTATGTGTACAAGACAAGCAGGCAATGTAAAAATAGATTTAAGGAAAACAACAAGCGCTCAACACAGCCTAATGTATGAAGGCGCAGTAATGTATAACAGACTACCTAAGGAAATAAGAAGCATTAATAATCTGAAAAGCTTTAAACACAGTGTAAAAGAGTATGTACTGAGTAAAAGGACTGATGTAAACGTAATGTAAAGGTGTGATACTGTAAACGCGCGCGGAGTGCAAGAGTAAAAAGGAGACACGCGAATATATTGTAGAGGTATGAAAATGTAAAGGGAATGTATGAATAGCCAAGGGCTAATAAACTCGAATCAATCAATCAATCTGGGCTTGGTCCTTCCTTCCTTCCGGAGTCCGCTCCTCCGTCTCGGCTCTCTCTATCTCTCTCGCTTGGTCCTTCGGAGGAGGAGGAAGGGAAGGTCGTCGCAAACACTTCACCGGAGTTCGTTTTTCTCTAACTTTATTTAACACCTTAACACTGATCTCGAACGGAATGAACATGCGTAACTCTATGAATTTTACTGAATGTCTATCGTCGAAAAGAAGAACAGAAGGCCAAAAGACAAAAAGCTCTTTCTCTGTCCGGGATTCTCCTTTTATATCGCGTTAGACTTCGTTCCGGGTGGGGATCCCTCCTGATGTTGAAGAAGGGAAGATGGGATGCGTTGAATCGTGGAGTTTCTTCCGGTCAGCAGCATCTTGTTTTTCGCTGGCGCATTTCCTTTAATGTTGCGGGGTGATACGTGGAGGTTCCCGCGGCTTCACCTTGCGCGATGGTTCGTGTTACTCGCGGTGCAGTTTTATCTCTGTGCGGAGTCGACATCCCGGTCTTTGCAGTGGTCTTGCTCGTCGCTATTCGATTTCCCTTACTCTATCGCTTTGTTTACTGCTGCATTTTATTCCATGAAAACGGCTACGTTAGGACGTTACACTAGTATGTTTAAAAATGACATTTTAAAAAGTTACCAGTGACCGAATCCGTGTCGCAGGGTGTAAATGTGCTCTTCTTGTCTCAGGTATAGGTATACCTGACCACTCCACTCCTACATCATGCCAAATATTATGAAAGTTTGAATGGTTAATAACAAATAATAAATGGGAGACAAAGACCCGTGTAGCTTGTTAAACAAGACACGAGAAAAGACTTTCTCATTACATTTCGTATTATAAAAGTGCACTAGCCAGATATGTATAAGAAATAAAACACTAATTTTGAAGAAAATTAATCTATATTGAAAATAAACAAAAAATGTATATAAAAAACAAACAAAATTGCATTCACGTACATTCACGTACAACTGTGAAAATGGATAAATAGACTAAGAGTTAGCAACGTCAGGAAAAAGTTAATTTTAGTTCGGCTGGTTTTTTGATATTTCCTTTCTTATTGAAGTTAGGTAGGGATGCGGTAGGTCTGGCACCTGGGAGCGGTTGCGTTTACTTCTGCGCATCCCTTCTGTACAAGTAAAAGTAGGGTAAAATATGGGATTATCTCAAAATTGATTGCAGGTATCGAAGAAAAGTTTAGATAAAAAGTGCTTATCTATATTTTTACTGTAAAAAAGTAATATACACCGTAGTGTACAGTAATATACACTGGAAGGCAGCAAAACGCACATTACGATATCTGAAAGGAACCTTAGACCTTGGAATTATTTACAGAAAGAAGGATAAGTTACTGCAAGGATTCGTGGATGCTGATTGGGGAAGCTGTCCAATTGACAGGCATTCATATACAGGATATATTTTCGTCCTGAGTAGGGGAGCAATCAGCTGGGAGTCCAAAAAGCAACGAACGGTAGCGTTGTCCTCAACTGAAGCGGAATATATATGGGAATAACTGAAGCGCAACGAAGGAAGCGATTCTACTTCAAAGATTCCTTAATGAGATAGGGTCCAAAAGGCTTAGCAGCGTCGTGATATTTAATGATAATCAAGGAGCCCGAAAACTTTTCGAAAATCCTGTCTTCCATGCAAGAACAAAACACATAGATGTTCGACGCCACTTCCTTCGAGAATTGTTAAAATGCGGGAAGATATCCATTGATTATATGCGAACTGAGGATATGCCAGCCGATGCCCTTACTAAAGGGCAGAAGTTTGAAAAGTGCAGAAAGTCGTTTGGGATAGACGCAGTCAATGGAGATTAAGGAAAATGTCCACATTTTGAGGGGAAGTATTGGAAAGTGTTTTTCAAGCAATCTGTGGACATTCCCATAGAAACTCCATTCTGTTGTTTATCAACAAATCTTGTCTTCTCAGTTCAGAAGTGACGTTTAACACTCTTTCTTAAATAAACGCTTACATTAAATTGGTTATGCGTTGCCCACCTTTTACTTCACGACCTCGTTTATTCTAACAAACTTTTTTTTAATATTGGAAACATGGCCATAATTTTGTAATAGGTACATTACAATATCATGTATTTTTAAAAACATTTTAAGGGCATCCTCTGTAACATAAAACAAACGCTTCTTATTATCGGTGTGTTCTTTGAATGTAGTAAAAATGTGATAAGACTCTACAGTGTCAGTTGTTAGATTTGTAGCACATTCTTCACATTTTAAGACTTTAAATTTTTTAATTATAAATCCTGCAACGTAAGAAAATATCTGAATATCATATGAATCGGGTACAGTAAAAGAAGGGATTGTAACATTTTCAAATTATATTTCTAAATTTTCCAGGGGGACACTCGCTAGTATCACACTCTAAAAATGCTTGGAGATTGTCCAAGATCCCGGCTTCATCTTTTTCACAATTGGTCGAATGAGAATGTACATCCATAACTAAGTTATTTAGAACTGCTGCTTTAAAACAAGATATCAGTTGATAACAGCTTGGGTTTACATTACTGGCCCAAAAGCTACGTATTGAAGCAAATAAATCACAGGGATCTTGATTCAGTGATCTCGTTCTCAAAAATTTAAATCCCATTTTCGAACATTCATCAAAAAGTCCCAATGTCGCCTTTATAGTTGTTATCCAACCGGCTTTAAAGGGTATTTATGTTTTTTTTTCTTGCCATCTGTGGATAAGAATACCCAGTTTTGAATCTTCGGCAATAGTTTCAACCACAAGGCACGATGAGGTGATTTTAAAGACATAGATCTCCAATACTTTTTTCCTTCGTCGGGCTTAGGATTTTTGCCGTTAAAACTGTCAAAAAGGCAATCAACCATATGTATAAATTCAGCAGTTTTTATGGCTTGAGGTGGCAAATGGTTAAAGGAATTTGTACTTATCACATGCTTTCAATAGCTGAAGCCATAGTGTTGCTAAAAACTCTAGCTGCCACACAAACTTTCATTTTAAGTTGATTTCGATGACCCAGATTCAAATAGGACTCTCTTATCTTTTTTAGGCCTTGAAACCTTTTTTTCTTATCAAGAAAAAAACATCTTTACACATGATCAAATTTTGCAACCTTACCTTTATCATATTGAATGTTGTATTTGAAAAACGCATTTCTAGTAGATTTCAAAAGATGTGGGGGGTCAAATATAGTAAACATCTTTTGGTCGTTAACAAGAAAAAAAGGTCCAGGCTTGGAAATATTTTTAACATTTGATAAGTGCCTAATAGCTGCGCGATTTGTTGATCCCTGGTCACAAATTGTTGCCATAACTTTAAGATCAATATTCTGTAAAGAATTTATGATTTCTATAATTAAGAATTTTAAATGCTCAGTATTTATAACATCTTTGGAAAAAAATAAGTTAAGGGTTGTTTCCACTTATTTCTAAGTCACCAGGACATGATTCACTTGTTCATTTCTTCTTCCTAGTGTGCCCAGGTCAATATATTCCACTATTTTGTCATGTGCCTTATCAAACGTAAGTTGCTGTGCCAGAGCAATTTCATCAAAAATTAAAGCACATGTCCTATCCAATTGGTTCATTTTTGATACACTTTTTGACAGTTTTTGGAAAAGCTGATCGTTTAATCCTGGCTCCAACGGAATATTTTTAAAGAGTTTTCGTAAAGTAGTTTGTCCTGGTAGCGGTATACATTGTTTTAGAAACCTGTAGCATTTCGATCCTCGTTTATATAATGCCAGCGCAAAAACTTTATCCATTGTGTTCCACACAGGTCTTTTCAGTTTGCTATTTCTAAAAGTACTCTTAAAAAATGATATTGCACTAGGATCAAGTTTAGATTCTAAATTCTTGAACATGTCTGTTTTTGACAAATTATATGCCTGTTTAATTTTTTCTCTTGAATGTTTTAAATGAACTTTCAATTTTGATATAGTTCTTTTCTGAGCTTTAGTAATCATATACATTTTTTTCTTCCGTGGAGTTAGATTAACCGATCTACTTTCATTCATACAGGATAAAATTGATGTAGTTTTCTGAATTTTTTGGGGGGATGGTATTCTCGAAGAAAATATTAATTTTCGTTTACGTGACTTAGAAGTTGAATGTAAAAAATTATCGGAGGTGCTAGGTTGAGTTACGATTCCGAGGCAAGTATTCTGAATGTCTTTTGAAGAATTTGACTCAATACATTGGGAAGTAATAGAACGTGAACAATCCTTTACATTCCTAACACTACAGGCTGGTTGGATATTAGTATTTAAGCTGGAAGAATTGTTAATTTGAGAGGAGTCCTTAGACTTTACTAAAATATCACTAACAATATTTATTTCTGAATTTGTACTTTTCGGTAATGCAAATTTTGTAAGTCTGGATTTTGAAGAGTCGCAAAAATATTTCTCTAAAAAATGGTCCTCACATAAATATAACCTTTTTTGCACGACATTTAAACCCATTATTTCAAACCATTTTTGCCTACGATGTAAATCTTTATCTGAGAATCTAAAGAATTTTTTATTTTTGTAGTTTTTGTCAGTTATCCTGCTATAAAATGAATCTTGACAACCTTTTGCAGCACACCTGTAACTAAGCTTTCCATACATTGCAGAGGCCTATCACTTTTTCCTTTACATTTACATAAATTGGTTGAGACTTACATTACCTATACTATATATCACATAACAGCCTTTTTGATTTTACCTGACTCGTTAGGTTAGGTCCTTACATTTCCTGTTCTCTATGTTTTTCCTTAACAAAAAATGAACACAGTATTGTTCACTTACATTTTCTCCGGCTTCATGTCTGCATAGAAAACTTAATAACTACAAATTTTCCCATGCGTGTCTCCCTCGCATTTATGGCCCTCCTTCACTGCGACATGATTCTGAAATATTCAATTACATTTTATACAACTTTAAAAATTATTTTAGCGAAAATAAATATTTTTCACGTATTCAATTCTGTACGATGTATAATTACCTGAGATTCCAAAGTATTCTTCTTTTTTTTTGTAGTACTTTATCTTGCTATAGAAATAATTTTAATAACACTTTAAAGCACAGCTGTTCATCACACCATGTCAGCTAAATGTTGAAATATTGCAAAAGTATATTAGTTACCTTAACGATAAAGAGTAAAGACTAATAGTTGCAAAATATTAATATTTTTTACCAGTGTTCTGTGATTTTATTAACGGACGGGACGGTCCCTTATTAGGTTAACTCTTGAGCGGGCGCGTGGTGAAAATTTGCTACCAGTTGCAAATGAGCCGTTTACAATTGTACTGCATAAAGTTACATCTGTTCAGCTTATATTTAACACATTTTATAAACGAGAGAAATGATGGAAAAAATCGTAAATACTTACAAATATTAGATTAATTAGATACTGGAAGCAGATCCCACGCTCTGGCTCGTCCGTCAGAGCGTGGGATCGCGACCGCCACAAAAGTTGTACCGGCGCGCCCTCTCCAGGACCAGTTAAAAAGCAACATCCCACAAAACGCTGTGCACTACGGGAATGCGCAGAAACGTTGTTCCTTCAATTTTCTATACATGTGACGGTCTCTATATTATTACCGTTGTCTCTGCCTCATCCCCACCGGCTAGAGTCAACTACCGCGAGCGACAAAAAATACACCGACCAGCAATCGTTGATAGAGAAAACAGGATTACGGAAGACTCCTTCAACCGCTGCATCAATCGCTGCAAACCTCATCAAGTCTTGATTACATTAACCCTTAAATGCATATTGTTGCTTTTCGGCAACACACTGCCTACTATACCTTTCAAACTCACACTAGAGCAAATATCGACTTGCTGCATGGAGTATCCGTTGGGCTACGTATTGCTTTATAATAGGCTGTAAGCATTTGTTGGTACATGGCGCTCATGTCACTGTATTATTGACATGTCCCAGTCTGCAGACAACCGGCGAGCAACGAGATAAGAAAACGAGATGCAAGCTGCCTAACTGCAAAGGACTTACCTATACCAAGTGTGAGAATTGCGGTGTAGAATTATGTTTCAATAAACATAATAATTGTGTCAAAAAATTTCACACGTAATGTAATGTCATACTATGTACTTAATGCATGATGTTGCCATTTGGCTACATACCCTTTTTTCGAAAAAAAAAAACGGTTCAAAGTGAAATATCATTTTTAATTTTTATTTTTCCCTGTATTAGTTTTGTAAAATCTTCCAGTTTTTCATTTTTTTATTTTTAAACAAAAAATCATGCATTTAAGGGTTAAGTTGTACCTCATCGATTCGAGTATCAAGTCGTTGCAAACCTCGTTGAGTCTTTCTGGCGACAACCTGAATAATATTATGCAGATTGTGTCCATCGCTGCAAACCTCGTTATCATACCTTAAACTAAACGCTCTCGAGTGACAATTCGCAGTTCAACCGCTGCATCCAACGCTGCAAACATCATCAAGTCTCGATTACATTAAGTTGTACCTTATCGATTCGGGTATCAAGTCATTCCAAACCTCGCTGAGTCTTACCAGCGACAATCTGAATAATACAGATTGCGTCAATCGCTGCAAACATCGTTGACATGCCTTAAAATTAAACGCTCTCGAGTGAAAATTCGCAGGTTCGCTTCAAAAGTACGCCGAAGAGTGATTGCTGAGGGAGAGAGAGAGAGAAATTTCTTTCAATGGAGGTGTTATAAATAAACTAAACACTTTTTTTTTCTATCATTCTTTTTTATTAACATTTATACTTTTGCACGAACTCAAACATATTGTTCTTTCCACCAAGGTTCTCTTTACGCGTATAGATTATTTTCCTTCTCCAGTTTGTCAAACTCATCATCATCCTCGAAGACTTTGCTTACTCGTGACGGGAGGAAGACTGCGAAATCCCTTCCCACATCCACAACGATTTTAGGTCCGTATTTCGTTTTGACCTCCCTCACTTTAATGATGAGGTATTCCCGTCTGATTTCCAGCTCGGAAAATTCTTCGTCTCCAGGTATCCGGTCAATCGGCCGAGTTCGTTCAATGTAGCGAAATCCATCTTTCTTAGCTTCTTCTTCAAGACGTGACAGATGGTCGTACCCCTAAGACGTGAGGTTGTTGTAGTCCATCGCTACTCGGTAGTGGGGGTAAATCTCTCGCATGGCAACAGCCAATCAGGGTTTCACGTTGCGGGAGATGACGCAATGCCTTCCAAGAACTGTTTACCGCAATGGCGTTCCTGGACTCCAGGTGACGTCAAGGTCTGCCAACAACTCCAGGAATTGGAACTGCGCAGTAGCGGTGAAATCCTTTATAATTTGATCCTCAGAGCAAGTCCTCTCTCTCTCTCTCTCTCTCTCTCTCTCTCTCTCTCTCTCTCTCACTCTCACTCTCACTCTCACTCTCACTCTCACTCTCACTCTCACTCTCACTCTCACTCTCACTCTCACTCTCACTCTCACTCTCACTCTCACTCTCACTCTCACGCTCACTCTCACTCTCACTCTCACTCTCACTCTCACTCTCACTCTCACTCTCACTCTCACTCTCACTCTCACTCTCACTCTCACTCTCACTCTCACTCTCACTCTCACTCTCACTCTCACTCTCACTCTCACTCTCACTCTCACTCTCACTCTCACTCTCACTCTCACTCTCACTCTCACTCTCACTATCACTATCACTCTCACTCTCACTCTCACTCTCACTCTCACTCTTTCTCCCACTCCCACTCCCACTCTCACTCCCACTCCCACTCCCTCTCTCACTCTCACTCTCACTCTCACTCTCACTCTCAGTGCTACTCGATATACCAGCCGGTCGGGGCATGATTTAACATTGGTGATCCCTAAGTACCGGACTGATACTTATAAATCATCTTTTGCAATATCAGCTCCTTATATACTTGGAATTCTATCCCTTTGGAAATCCTGCAGATCTCGACGTCAGCCGACTTCAAGTATCGTCTAAAGCAGTGGCTGTTCTCAACCGACTTTGCCAGTTGACCTCTGATTTACTACAATATTTTCAGACTGTAAGGCTGTTGTGAGTGAGAGCTTCAATATCTTTCAATCTCTTAATCTATTCTACTATCTCCGGTTTAATCTCATCAATATACGCTAATAGTTCCATGAAATTTGTCTAGCTTTAGTTTGCTTATTTTGTAGATTTATTTACTTTTATATACGTATTATGCTTTATTCACCGTGTTCTGCCTGATCAGGACACACATTTTTGTTCAACTCTCTGAACAATAAAATTCACATCAATCAATCAATCAATCTCTCTCTTAGTTTTACTTAAATACATCCATACCTATATTTACATCCACATCCACACCCACGCGCACGCGTACGTACACCTATATTTACATTTCTAATCCTATTCCCCTAGCCCTATATTTACATTCGTAACCCTATTCCACATATACACACTCATTTACTCATCCACATCCATATTTACATTTGTTAATCTGAAGTGCCTCCAGGGCAGAGTGTCTGTGGTGTCGGGCTGCAGGTACCTCTTGTCGTCGTGCGGACTTAGCGCGAGTTTGGTCTGTTGCACAGTTTGCACTTCGTGTAATTTCGACCGAAAGAGATACTGCGAGCGATACTGTGTCATGTTTTGTCTCAAGCAGGTGATGTAGTCCACGAAATCTATGGTTCTCGCGAGCACCGACGTCTTGACGCCCTTGACCTTCTTCATGCGGTCCTCGCTATTGACCCGCACGCTGTACATTTTGCTGCGGAGTCCAACAAATTCCGTCATGATCTGGCCGTTACACTCGTCCTTCATCATGCCGACCACCTTCTTGTTCACGAGCGGCATCTCGAAGGCGTTCTAGGCGGGGTAGTCGGACGTGTCGAAGTGTTCAATGTGGCGCCTCATTACGTCGTAGACATCCCCGCCTCGCACTTCGTAGATAAGGCTATCAGTGTCCGTGTAGAGCAGCTTGCAATTGTTCTCGAAAGTCGGCATCATGAAGTCGTAGTGAAACTCGTAAACGCAAGTCTTCGACAAGTCGAGTACGCAGAACCCACGTAGAACGGCTTATTCAGCAGAACCTCCATCTTGCTGAGCTGCACGGCTACAAGGTTTTCTGCGAAAACGACTAGGTTGTGGAAGTTGGGCATGGCGATGAATGCTTCGGCACCGTATCTGCCCTTCCACTTGGTTACGAGTTTGACGTCAACACGTTTGCGCAGTTCTCCATCGTCTTGCCGAACACCGCGTTGTTCATGAGTTTGAACAAGTTTTTTTCAAACACATTGCGGGCTCGTTTCCTCATACCGCTGTTCAGGTCCATGTAGCTGTTGAGCCACGGTGACTGGTCGAACTTAAGGGCTCTGTGGATGTTATGAGCCGTGCTCAAGAGCTTGCCTGATGATGTGGTAGTGGACGACGTAATGTGATTTCGAGTACAACATCGTCAGAAGGTCATGAAGGTTGGACTCTTTCGAGCCCGGTGGCTTCATCTGATCGGGAGACAGTGGCAGGTCTCAGTGGACGTCGCCGATGGCTTCCGGATGGTCCAAGTCCACCTCAAGTATGTATCCGATAGGTGAGTCGTCGGGCACATTCCACTGGAAGCCGGTGAGAGTCCCCACCCACTCGAAGCCACCGTACGGGAGATGTTGCGTCATCGCCCAGCCGTACAAGTTGTTCACGTCGTAGTACATGAGGTACTTCGTCTCCTCTTCGAGATTGTAGTCCCTCATGTACGCGTTGTTGGTCCGGGCGTAACGGTTGCTGCACTGACTGACACCACCTCGGATGCCCCGCTCGACGAACATGAGCATGTCGATGTCGGTGAGCAGTTGCAGCTCGATCCCGTGTACTTCAGCATGGCGTCGCACATAAGGCCGGGTGTGGTGTAGTAGTGAGCTGGGTCCAGACCGTATGCTTCGAGGCAGTTGTCACGAAAGTTCTCGAACACGTCGGCCAACAGCAGGACGTCGGTCTTGAGGTAGAGGTCCGCGTACTCGCCCAGAATTCCCACGTTGAACTCACGCTAGACCCTCTGGGCGTGTTCGTAATCCTCGTCGGAGATGTCGCAGCCGTTGAGACGGCTGTGAATTTGTTACTGGGTTGGCAACTCCGTCACGTCCAGCTTGGCTTACGCGTCGAGAGACTCGTAGGGGAAGACCCCTTTCCGCCTCAGCATTTCGAACTGCTCGGCTCGGATCTGCGGGAACTCGCTCTTGGTGATCGGTGCCTCCGCGAGGTAAGACGCCAACTTCTCCAACGACGATGCCATGAAGCGGAAGGAGTCGATAAATCGAAGAGCGATGTCGCTGCCCTTCAAATGTTTGATGAACGAGACGTATCGCTCCATGTTCAATGGCAAGAGGTCGATCTGGCCGTCGAAGCAGGTGGAAATTTCTTTTATGATGAGGTGGCTGTCGTAACCGCTGAGATTGTGAAAGACTACGGGAATGGTGCGCGAATCCTGATAATTCAGGTTACAGTCCTCGTGCGCTGTACCCCTGTATCTGCCGGTGAGATGGCGGTGGTCCCGAACTTTTCTCGAATCCAGCAGCGGCTTCTCATAAATGTGACACTTCTCGGCGATGCGGAAAGCCCTCTCCTGTTCCTCCGTGAATGGTTGCATGGGTACGGTGTGCTTGAAGACTCCTTCGACCTGCTCGACCAGTTCAGACAGTTCGCGCGCGAACCATTCAGCGGGTTTCGGACCCCGAAAGCTGTTGTAGCGGGATAACGTGTTGTCGTAGCTGCACCTCACGTAGTAGCCCACGCTGAACGGTTCGTGCACTTGACAAACTCTCGTCTTGCTCGTCTGCTGCAGGTCGACATTCTTCAGGAGACACTCAAAGTCTGCGTAGACGACAAACGGCACCCTTTCCTTGAAGTTAAAGTTCTTAAACTTCAAGGTGCTGTGCATCGGTGCAGGCATCTTGACCTTGCACCGATTCACCTGGACACAGTCGACTTCGTGGTTGCCCAAGTCTTCGAGGCTTCCGAAGTAATGGAGGCAACGATCGCAGATATACTTCTTTCCGTTCCATCTTGAGAGTTATGCGCTGACCAGCCGAGAGAGGTCCTTTATCCACACGTAGTGGTAGATGATGGGAGTTTCGTCATCCTCGTTCGCCTCCTCCTCATTCGATTCCTCGTCGACGTAGCGATCTTGAATCATGAGGAGATTCACATGCTTGTCCTTCTTGTGTGAGGTGACGTGGATAGGGGCGACCGCAAATTTTTCTTTGCATTTCAGCAGAATGTAGATGTTGATCGAGAGCTCATTCTGCTTCTCAAACTTCGGGACCTCTCTCGGCGTCACTGGGAAGTCTATGCCCACAAAGTTTAATTCGTTTTCATACGGCTTGTACACTAACACACCGTTGGGATGCCTGCCCCAATCAATGGAGTGCAGTGCAGAAAAGAGTGCCCACTTGAAACACTGGTCGTCGGTGTTTTTCACATTGACACAGGCCTCCTTCTTCTTGATAAACCCAGGAAGTTCCAGGTAGGAACTGCCTCTCATAGGGCTGTACTGGTTCACGTTGATGGTCAAGTTGATGACGACTCGCAACGTCCAACCCGAGTCCCGTTCCTGGAATTCCTCCATTTGCCGGAGAACGGGGTCCCGCACATTCTCGACGAACTACTGTCTCAAATCAGTGGTCTGCAGGATCGGGACGTTCTTCGTGGCGATGGTCTTCAGCTCGACGATCTCTTCGTTATTCTTAACGATGCTGTATTCGCCTTCCAACACAGCATTCACCTTCAAGGCGTTCTCCCTCTTCAATGCGATCTTGATGTGCGATGTGAAGAGGGCCAGCGCGTCCTGCAGGAAGGCGGTGGGATCCAGATTACCCCGGTGCAGATGCGTCCATCGAACGCCGACTGGAGATCCTCCCACAAGATACGATCGCTGCGTCTCTGCCCGCACCTACTCAGACGTCCACCTCTCACGAACAAGCTGTTGAGTTTTCGGTTATCACTTTTCACCTGTCAAATGGCGGCCAAGTATCGCTGCTTGCCGAACACCGATGTTCCCTCTCGGCCCATCAATCGTCCGAGCAGCCGTAAACTCTTGACCCCATGTCGGAACCATCGCGTGACATTGATGGGATCGACACTCTTGCGAGCGATGAGCTCAAAGGCCTCTCGATGGGTGTTCACAATATTCTTGCACAGTTCCGAAGACATGTTGTCGTTTCGTAGGCGCGAGGTGACTAATGGCGTGACCGCGGCGACGTGCGGTATTTGAGCAAAGACGTTGCGGTGGGGGTTAGGTGGGGGAGGTAAATGTGTTCGCGCCTGTCGAGAAGCTATGACGTCATCGCTCGGAAATGGCGTGTGAAACTGCGCAGTAGCGGAGCGATGACGTCATCGTTCAGGAAAGACGCGCGGGTCGGTCGGAACTGCGTAGTAGCGGCATATCATTTGAAATTTGATAGCAAGATTGCTCGGAGCAAGTCCGAACCTGCGCGCGCGTACTTCTTTACCAAACATTGCGTTTCGAACAATTGCTAGTCGGTGATTCCAAATGGCCGTCTTCCGCTCACCTCTTTACCGACTGATGCCACTCGGTCGGTAACCTGATCGCGCGTACCTCTTTACAGACTGGTGCCACTCGGTCGGTAACGTCTGTGAGCTCGAACTTTTCAGTGGCGCTGAAATTGCGCGAAATGACGCTGCGAGTTAAGTCGGGGAGCGGAAGTTTGATCAATGGCGGAGCTCTGTCGAGGTAAAATTCAAAATGGTATCTTTGCTTCGTCGGTATGTTAGAGCTCCGTCGGAAACGGTTGCCCCTGAAAGTATACAATCAGACCGTGGCGCACAGCTCGTCTATGTCCTTTGATTAATGGCGGAGTTCTGTTAGGGTAAAATTCAAAATGGTTGTTTTGCTCCGACGGTAAGTTAGAGCTCCATGGCGCTGCGAGCGAGTGAGATCGCGGAGTGGGGTTTCGGCCAATGGTAAAGCTCCGGGAGTGGGAGTTCGACCAATGGTGGAGTTCTGTTGGGGTAACATCCGCACTCCGTCGGTAGGTTAGACTTCCGCAAAATTCAAATTTCCCACCATTTTTGGTCACATGGGTGGCCCCGAACTCTCATAGCTTATCTACTAACGGCAAAAACTGGCAAGTCGTGAAGGTGTTATTTTCCACACGATAACGCCAGACCACACACATTTTTGGGCACTCGCTAAACATTGTTGGAGCTAAACTGGAAACTAATGCCTCATCCACCGTGTAGCCCAAACCTTGCACCATCAGATTACTATTTATTCCGTTCTCTTCAAAACCGTTTAAATGGAAAGATACTCAATTCAGGTAAGGCTATCAAGAACGAGTAAATTCAGTTGTTTGCCTCTAAAGACCAAACTTTCCTCGAATGCGGAATTATATAGCTGCCTAATAGATGGGGAAAGGTTATCCAACAAAATGGTCAATATATAATTGATTGATGTTTGTTATTTATATTTAATAAAATCAGGTTGAAATTTATGAAGAAAACAATATTACTTTTTGAACAACCCAATAAAATATATTATATATATATATATATATATATATATATATATTCATCGAAATATTTAAGACGTGCTTCTGAAAAAGTACTTTTTGTTCGGAATGTTAGTTCAGAAAATGAATATTGAAATACAGTAATATCTACGAGTAAGTATTCGAATGCTACTGACAATTCAGGTACTTTCGATTCTCAAGATTCAAACCATTTTTAACAACGTGATTGATGAGTTCGGCGAACTTATTTTTAGAGTTGACGGAATGATATCAGGCGGTCAAATAGACTGGAAATATAGTTGAGAGTCACTCATATATTTGGTTAAACGAGCTCTGAATTGAGATTGCTCAATCGTTGGATGTAGTGAAACGAATCATATTAAAGAATTGGATTTACAACTGTGATGTGGATGAGCAAACTCTAAAATAAGTTCTGGCAACTCAAAATGTAGTTGGTTCAACAGAATGATATTAAGTATGTCAGATTTAAGTCAAATCATCTATGCAGTTGCTTCAAATAAATATTCAGTCATTGTAACTCATTTTGAGTTGATCCCACTCATTCTTTTCAACTATGTACATTTACGCAGTTCAATTTACCAAATTCTTTTTCAGCGTTTGCGCACATACAGAAAAGTATCAAATATCAGCATTTAAAAAATTTCTTTAGAAGCAATTGCCAGTTATTATAAGCTGTTACAACCAACCATGCGGCATCCTCGGATCAGTAACCAATGGAATAGAGTCTACTACGGCAAATCGTCTTATAAGTACCACCCTCACATACACACGAACAATGATTCGATCAATCCACTTTTAAACATATGAATTTTAGGATTGGCAATTATTTAAACTTTTCTCTTTAATCAAGCGTGTTTCAAAATTTGTAGATAGATTCGTAGAATCATTATCCGCTATTGTATTTGGAATAAGATGAGTCGATCTAATAAAATATTCCATATTAACGTATTCCATATGATTGAATAAAGATTAACCCTAAAATAAAACAAAAGCGTAAAAAAATACGCCAAGAACTATGCGGGGCCTCTAAAAAAATAGCCCACTGATGATCGTGTCGACAAAAGCACAGAAATAATTCCACCCCATGTTTCGCCCTCACCCCTCCCCAAAAAAAATTTACTTAAAAATGTATTTATATCTGAATGTAGTACCAAGGGCCCATACAAAGTATATTTTTCAGGGTGGACGATATAAGAGGCGCATAAGTGCGAGTGGGAAATTCGATTAATCCTTCACACATCTCCTGTTGCCCAACCTGCAAATCACTCAGTATAATCAAGCCCAATGAAAGTAACCAATATCAAAATGACGAATGACGGGATAGCTATACCCCGTGCATTTCTAATTTTAAATAATTCCGTACTGCTTTTTAAGAAATTAGCATAGATTAGTAACTTCATTATACTTATAAATATTGCTCGTTCAACAAGACAATATTGATTTTATTCAAAATTTACGGCAAATGATTTAATCTACATATAATATGCGCATTTAAGAATAACAATTTCTTCAGGCATGGGCCCGCCAAATAGCATTTTGAACATTTGATCGCGGTTACTTGAGCTCCTGCTTAAGAGGTTCATATGAGGTACCTACACTTCATTTTGACGATATTTATCTCGTTGGCAAATAACAAGATTACGATAGTCAGCAGAATAAATGATCAGTTAGCTCCGGGACTAGTAAATCACTACATAATTCTTCATTTAATAAAGTTTTTTAATTTATTAACAAGGTATATTGGCAAAATTCTTATTATTCAAATATATTTTGTACGAACCTCTTGAGTGGAACACTATGTACAATATAACTATCATACGTTGCATAAGTATTATAGGGGTGTCGGAACTTTACCCTACCAAATGAAAAACAAGCTATACGGTAAATAAATTAAAATGTACGCTTTTGTGCAATGCAGCATTTTAAATATTGGTAGCCTGTTTAGTATAGTCATTTGTCATTTCGATCTCGGTTACTTTCGTTGTCAGTCGAAACAAAAGATGTCTGAAGGGTTAATCGAAGATCTTACTCGCACTTATGCGTCTATAATATCGCCCACCCTGAAAAATAAACTTGGTATAGAACCTTAGCACTACATTCGAATATCAATACCTTTTTAAGTGCCTTTTTTTGGAGTGGAGGGGGCGAGGGCGAAACACCGAGTGGAATTGTTGCTGAGCTTTTTGTTGACACCATTATTAGTGGGTTATTTTTTTAAGTCGCCCCGCATAGTCCTTAGCGTATTCTTTATATTTATGATGTATTTTGGAGAAATCACTAGTCTTTTAAAAATCGCTCATGATTTATGGGTCGACATTTCCATTTTCATATATTCTGATAATCCAACATACTTTTGGACTGTCATAATTTCACCTATTTTAACCCATTAACATCACTTCCGAGAAGATTGTATCAACTCACTGTTTAAATAAATTATCAACTCGCGTTCTTTAATAATACTGCCGTGTCAAGTTAAAGTGCAGTATTTACTGTATGTATCATCCCAAATTAAACAAGCAGATATACCGACGTTGCCGAAACTTTACCGACGGTTAAGAATTTTATAGTTAGAGTTGGCTTGAGAAGAGTGCGCTGTGTGTGCTGCATGAGAGCGAAAAGTGTCAAACGTCTGATTTCCCGATAGCTGTTAATTCAAGAGATCGAAGTGTTTCATCTATTATTCAATACTTCGATTTTCCGAATTGACAGCTATCGGGAAATCAGACGTTAGACACTTTTCGCTCTCACGCAGCACACACAGCGCACTCTTCTCAAGCCAACTCTAACTATAAAATTCTTGACCGTCGGTAAAGTTTCGGCAATGTCGGTATTTCTGCTTGTTTAATTTGGGATGATACATACGGTATAATAGGATAGCATAGGAGATACTGCAGTTTTGCTTAGCAGGGCAGAATACCGTTACGGTTGAACATTCCACTATTTAAGTATATGCATAATATTAAAATTCTCTCTATTTCATCGCATTTCCCACAGTTTAAAAACTATTCTTCGTTTAGCCATTTTTCCCACCGTTTGCGAGATATTTTCAAAATTTTATTGTTTAAACAATCATCGATTCGCTCTGTTTGGTGATGCTATCGCGATCGAACCTTCGAGCCCCTTTAAAAAACTGCTAGATTTTCTCCATTTTGCCGTATCTATCCCTATTTCTGATATATTTGCATTAATTATTATTTAAATAAATTATAAACTCGTACTATTCAGTAATAAACTTCTTATGTACCGTTTCAAAGTTTTCTCCACTTCCTCGTATCTGTCATCGTTTCCAAGGTATTTGTATATTGTTTAAACAAATTGTTGAACAATTTATCGATTCGTTATGCGTGGTAATACCATCACGATTAAAAGTTGAATCCCTTAGACAAAGTCCCGAAATTTTCTGAGATATTTTCATAAGTTTATTGTTTAAATATTTTATCGACTCGCACTATTTGGTTCTTCTGGTCCTCCGCGTCTTCAGATGTCGCTGTACTCATACCGATCGAGTTACTAGTGGAATACATAGGATTTTTCTGTTCTCCCATGCACTGGGATAAACAAATTAATACTTCAAATAATTAGTCTCTTATCTCGGCACGTTGGTTGATGCAGATTTTATATTCTTAGCCTATACATTGATATGAATATATTATTAGCGCTACTAGAAGTGTGCTGAAGAAAAGGAACTTCTGAAATCAGTGTGGAGTTTCCTGTCATGTGCCGAAAATAACGAAAAAATTATTCCTTAAGGTTTCTCGAGCGTTATACTAAAAATAGTGAGAAATGCTTGCAAATGATTGCAATCGGTAGATTGAAATAAAAAAAATTCAGTTAAATTTTCAAGTCTTTTAGGAAGCTCGTTGCAAAGATATTTGAATAATAAAATAACATGTGTTCTTATGGGTTATAGCTAACAAACCGCGATATTTCTGAGAAAAATAGTGAAAAAATTCTGAAATTTTTTGAACAGCGAGTTTAATGAACTAAAATCATCTATACCAATTTTCACGTTCATTAGGAAACCCGTTATTTTTTTATTAATTGTTCTTTATAAATTTAACCTTTGATAAGTCAATGTGGCTACGTTCCATGACGTACAGATGCATGACCAGATGTTTTGGGATCCATTTTTGAACTCACAGATACACACATACTACTGTATGTTAAACGTTGTCGCCACATCGCACGAAGAACATACTTTAGAGTGTTACTGTACTTCAGTGGACTAACTTTTAGCAGGAAAAAAGCCGCTGTACCGCTCGAGAAACCTTAAAGAGTGAAGACGTTTAACTTTGAAGGGACGTATCTCTTGAACCTATTAGTCGGTTTGATTGAATATAGGCTCGATTAAAAGCGCGAGTCGCAAATAATACGCGAAAGTAATTTTATATCTCGAAACTTCTTAATTACTGAGAAATAAAGACTTCATTACAGGTATAAATTATGCGCGGAATAAATATCCTTGCTCGAAAAAAAAAAAAAAAAACGATAGGCTATGACAGGAAACTATTCAATTCCTGTCGTATTTAATAGTTTTGCTATATGTCCTATCATATGCGGGTTTGTGAGGACTATAAGATTCCTATACGATTTCATCGTTTTTCTATCTTGTCCAAAATTTCATCGGGACCTTTGTGGATATGGTGATGAAAATTCAATAGTCTATAGTACTTCGATAGCATTTCTGTTTCAAGATATTTCTTTCTATTTTATTTATCACGCTGAAAACTTCCAAGCCACTGAGGTTGAATTATGCAAACTTCATGTTATATGAAATTAATATTCGTTTTATTACGGTATATTTTCAGGTTAAACACTCGTTTTAAACTAAACTTCAATTTTATTTTGAAAGATAACTGTCAGCATATATCAGCATTTGATATTGATAGAATGAGTATGAAAAAGAACAACGCAGAGAATTAGTAATAATGCAAACTATAATACAGAGATTAAATAAAGTCCAAAGCTTGATTAGAAAAATACACTTTAATTTATAAAAAATTGTAATGAAGCCACGAACAATGCATGCATGGTTGACAACTAAGAGAAACTTGAAGAACTTGATCTTTCAAACGCACCTCTCCTTTATAATTTAAAATTGATCTCATATCTAATAGAAAAAAAAAAAACGTGTGGCCGCCACACGCGGAAGAAGTAAAACTTCGATACCAGTTTCTCTGAATTTGATTCCGGTGGTATTAGTTTCAATTGGCTCTACGAAGAAGCATTGTAAAAGACTTGTATAGAGCCAATTGAAACTAATACCACCGGAATCAAATTCAGAGGAACTGGTATCGAAGTTTTACTTCTTCCGCGAGTGGCGGCCACACGTTTTGTTTTTTTTCTTATTTTCATCCAAGGAACCCATCCTTGAAGTTTGTCGCAATATTAAAGAATCACCCAGTATATTTACTTACTTGGTCCAACAAAATATTTTTTTCCGCCATAATCAAGTATACACTTATTAATTGCAAATAAACTCTTTTCTCAGTATACGAAGTAACTTTGATCGAACAAACGAAGTGTTCACTAAACTGACAAATTTCTAGAAAATCATAAACGGAATCAAGGAATTTTACTTCCAAATTTGACAGTGATAAAACATTAATCGCTGTTTCTCAGAATTTCAGATACATTACAAATTCTATTATAGTGCACATTATAGTGCACGCAGTTCGGGTGGTACATTTCGACAAACGAGGACTGCTTATGTATTCGCAATCCTGCACCTTTTCCGGAAGGCTAATTACAGAACGAATTGTAATGAACCACTTCTCGCAGATACCGCTATATTTCGAATGCATTCGAAATGCATTCAGCTTTGTAAAGGAGAGAAATGACGATTTCAATAGATAACCGAATATTTCGGCAAAGGTTCATTCCAATTCGTCCAGTAATTAACCCTTTCAGGAAAGGTGCGGGACTGCGAACTCATTAGCAGCCTGGATTCGCCGAAATGTACTGCTTCGCTGATGGCGAGATGAACCCTAGTCTGACGAAGTATTTATGATCGCGACGTTATTGGGTTGGAAAATAAGTTCGTAGCGTTTTCTTTTATTTTCTTTCATTTTACAACGATTTGTTTGCTGTTCCGCAAAGTGTTTATATTCATTCGAAAGAGCTCTTTCTGCTCTACAAAACTGTTATAATTGTTTATTCGAATAATAATTTTTTATTATTTTTCAGGCTTAGAAATGGAATATACAGGAGGAAAAAATCAGAATTTTCGACATCTTTTTTATCAAAGACTCGCCTATAACACCTTCTCTGTATACGACAGTTTTTTGACCTCGATGAAAAGTGAAGAAAAGCAGATGTCGAAACTGCTAATTTTTGCCCCCTGGATATTCCATTTCTAAGCCAGAAAAATAATAAAAAATTTAATTATTCGAAATAATAATTATAACAGTTTTGTAGAGCAGAAAGAGCTCTTTCGGGTACATATAAACATATTGCCAAACAACAAAATAAATTGTTGTAAAATAAAATAAAACGTAATTGTGCGACGGAACAATCTCGGCGACGCGAGAATCGGCCACTTGAGCATGCCGGTCGCGGGAGTATAATATATAGCATCTCACCGACGAAAGTCGCGTCGCGTGGTGTGTGTACACTCGTCGAGTATCGGATACCTGCGTAGCGTTGTGTGCGAAGGGCCTAAGTGAAATGGGGAAGGGTCGAGATCGGTGGATGAGTGAGGCACGTACGGTAGCGCTGGAGTGTGTGAGTTTCGTTACGGTTTCTTCGTTGCATAGAGCGCGCTTTTAGTACCCTCAGCAAAGAAGTTTCACTTCAAAACGTGCTACAGATGAGGATTCGAGGACATTGGCCGATTAACGAAGTTAAGCAGTAAAAAGTGCGGACCGTAGTTGGATGGGTGCTGCATACGATAAAAAGATATACGCTCAATTCCGAGGCGGACCCTGATTTTGTCAATTTTTTACTCGGTAATATTAGTTTAGAAAATAAACAGTTAATTTATTTGCTATTTGGCTGTTTATTTTCGGTTGCGTGGATTGGTTGGGATGTATGATGAATGGGAGGGTTATGCTAACCAAAAATCGCATAGGATACGATAGGATGCTTTTCCTATCGTAACTTATAAGTTTTTCCAGCAGGGGTAGCTTCTCTATGAACCTCGTGCCGGGCGCTAGGTTTTTAGTCCTTGGCGTGAGCCTCTTTCGAGGCTTGTGATCTTTCATTCGATCAGACAATCTTTTTTCCTCATAATTACATCATTTATTTCAAAAAAGGACCTAATCAACATTTTCACCCATGTTTCCTTTTCAACAGCAATAGACCATTTTTAAATAAACGATTTAATTAATTATTTCTATACCTATAACTATTTTATATCTATCTACATACGAATATAGAAATATTTTTTCAAACGATATTTAGCTCGATGTCCTCTCCTAAAGCTGTCAAATGGAAGAGTTCGAGGAAGAGCTAAAGGGAAAATCATTAGATTCAACTGCTTCGATGGATTCACTCTTGTTGGCAATAGATATTCAACATGCATTAAAGGACAGTGGGACACTCCTGCACCGATATGCGTCAGTGAGTCATTATTTCCTATTACTTCTACATATGTAAACAACATTTCAATCCAAAGGATTAAGTATACATTTTAACGAATCATATAAGCTGCTATAAACTAGATTAAGAGCAACGATATAGTTTCTAAGTCGATCGTTTTTCGTCTTTTATATTTATCCAAATAAAGTTATTAATATTCATCGTGAATTGCAGCAGATCGTAAGACTCAGAGCCTGACGCTCACGTTTGCTATATGGGTTGCATCTTACACAAGCCCTCTATTGAAATGAAGAAGTATAAAACTAGCGGTCCTACTGCAAGTCTTGCGGCAGATAAACACTAGGGAACCAACAAATAACATCCGTATTTTGATATAGATATAGCTACTTAATTTTAATATACATGCTCAAAATCAGCTCTTCAGAATTCGAACCTTTTAAAGCTATCTCCAAAATGAAGAGGGATACAACTACAATGAGAGGCTTGAATGTAAATTTCTTGCTGCTGTATCAATTAAGAGCCCAATTTAGCAGACAATTTTTTGCAAGGATTCACGTTAACCCATTAGTGCATAAAGTTAACTAAGATAGAAAAAACTGTTTCTGGAGAAAACTACTTCCTTTTATTTAAAGATATTACAAAAAAATATGAAAAATAAAAGAAACACCCCTATTATGCAAAATATTTGTCATCCGATATATCAGATTATATGCACAGAATACTTGATCAAAAAGTATGATAATTTTTTAAACATACTTTCGGATGCAAACCGAACCCACATTTTGTACAAATAAATTTACTTTTCTTCCCACAGAATCTTCATAATTTCCCTGTTGGCACATATTCAGGCCAATGATGATATATTGGATGAACAAAATAAATTCTCCAAAAATAATCACTGGAGCAAAATTGGATAAATTATAAACTCTTACATAACTAACTGATATTTTCATAGCTTTGCTTGATTATAAATTATGTTCTAAAAACATTTCTAAAGAAGATAATAGCATTTACATTACCCTCCTCGCCTTGTGCCGTACTGTGAAGGATCCATTCTTTAACCCTTTCGCTTCGGCAGTCCAGTCCACTAAAGTGCCATGACTGAACAGATGGTACTTGTATGTACACATCATATGGATGCCGGATATATCCGTCGCTCGTACACACAGGTCGTCGCACGGATGACGGATATATCCATTCTCAATAAAAAAAAAGCTCAAACAAACCACTCTAAACACCTAAACACACAAAACAATGTCCATGGTATTGCCCAGAATGCAAAAGGCAATTAAGGTTATGTTTATTATTCTTCTCCGCGCTGAAATCTGCGCATCCAATATATCGGATCTTATGCACTAATGGGTTAAAAAATTAATTTTTTAATTTACATTAATTAATCATATTTTCCGACTATTAGGTTCAGGTTGCCCCGATTTGCCGAAACCCGGACACGGTCTAGCGGTATCAAAGTTCAACAATGCTGTGATGATGTACTTCTGCGATCCGGGATACGTATTGGTTGGGGCTGCAGAAATTTTCTGTGATGGTCGCCAATGGAATAGCACCGCGCCATATTGCAGAGGTATATATATATATAGCTGAAACTTCAGCAGAATTTCTTTTTCGTCATCCTCAACAATGTTTTCATAGTAATTTAAAAAAAATAGTCTTTTTTGGCCCACCCTAATATATATATATATATATATATATTAGGGTGGGCCAAAAAAGACTATTTTTTTTAAATTACTATGAAAACATTGTTGAGGATGACGAAAAAGAAATTCTGCTGAAGTTTCAGCTCTTAATATTAGTATTAACACAACTGCCTCATCGCAATTTTCTTTTTCCCGTTTAAATAACATGGGAAAATTTTTTTTTGAACTTTAAATTTTTATAACTTGTTAACGGATTAGCGCATTCGAATGATCAAAACGTATTCTTGTAGGAAATCGGACGACCTACAAAAAAGGTATCTTATGAATTTTTGATAAATTTATCAGT
>OY783194.1:8350488-8393444 GCA_963678675.1 Xiphydria camelus
TCTTTTCGAAAACCGATCGATCGACAACCGTTGACAAACGGCCCGTGCGCCCGACGCGCGCACGGACGAGCGCGTCCTGCTCGTTTCGACGCCGCGAACGCACGCTTGCCCACGAAAGGGCCGATCGCGCCCTTTTTTGTGACACGGAGCGATTCTCCATGTCACAAGTATCTTGATTATTAGCGTTCACGAGAGTCTCATTGTTCCCATCGTTCATCTGTAAAAAAAAATATATATATAGACCACCAGACAAAACTTGTCACGTATAACTTCTCCATTAAAAAAAAAATTTATTTACCGTATTTTTTTCAACTCGTTCGAGATGACTATCACAGTTTCTTCAGTCTCAAAAAGTTCATCCACCTTATTAGCTGGAGGGGGGTTCTGTGTAAATAACCTTCCCACCTGTGCAGTCTTTTAGGTTAGTTGTTGGCAATATCATTTGCACATTGGAGACTGCACTAGCACAATATTCAATTCACTATTGTCATCAATTATGCTGTCATCCGCATCATACCACATGCCCGATGCTTGATGTTTTTTTTTGAATGATAATGTCTGTGTTTGCTATCATCAAACTTAATGCTGGATCGCGAGCACATAATTTCTAAACTCTTCCAACACAACTTCAGCGTCAGGCTGATTATCTCTGAGAGAAATCTAATACTTGCGTCGTTGACCTAATGCACAAAACACTGTTTTTTCTTTTTTTTTTCGATATTTTTGCACAGCAAAACATGCACAGCAAACAACCTCCGGAAAATTTTTATGTTTCTGTTATCTGTGCGGAAAAGGGCGTGCTTGTTGGCCGCATTGAACTTTACAACGTCTGTTCCAACCGAGCCGAAAACCGTACACTCTCTCTCTGAACGGTACACGTCATGCACAGTAGAGACAGTGGACGGATTTTCAGTACTGCGCATGACCGTTTCTTTACTGCGCATGACGTGTACCGTTCATGTACGGTTTTCAGCTCGGTTGGAACAAACCTACAAAAAATGAGTTGGGGTGAGGTCGAAAAAGGAGGGGGAGTGTACAGTTAGCTAAACAGTACAGTACGCTAAAGGCCATCACACACAAATTTCCGTAAGGCCGTAAGACGTAAGCGTAAGCGAATAGACCAATCAGGATCAAGTATTCCGTTGTGGTGGGGTTACGGACAACGAAATACTTGATCCTGATTGGTTTATTCGCGTACGCTTACGTCTTACGGCCTTACGGAATTTTGTATGTGATGGCCATAAACCCTACTCCAAACGAGCCGAAAACTGTATACCCCGAACGGTACACGTCATGCGCAGTAGAGTGCGCTCGTCGGTTTTTTCTTAATAAACTATTGAATGCTAGTAGAGGTATTATACTTATTGATATAAATTATTATATTTACTTACGTAACCTCGCTTTTCATTAACGAGTCATCAAATTTAAAAATGATAATGCGATATGATTATAATCTAGATATATCTAAGGTTACATGTGAATAATGATGCTTGACGCAGGTAACAAGACGTTTGAAGTGTATTATTTGTGTAAGTGTCTTGCTATTTTAAGCAGCTCATTCATTTAAAAGTCTTACACCTGAAGAAGTGTCTTACTTTAAGACGACTAAGTGTCTTTATCTTAAGACAGTACCATATGTGCCTTATGATTCACAGCTCCACAAAATGCTTCCAGAAAGAATGCTTCCTTTGACCAGACTAGTATATCTTTATGTTCTTGGGGTCGCTGAATCCGAATCCGGTGTCCGTTTGTCTCCATCACGTCACTTTCAAGGTCATTTCAAGGTCAAATCCTGGAGAAATAGTCAAATCGATTCAAATTATTATTCCTATATATTTTTGAGGTCGCTAAATTCGAATCCGGTGTCCGTTTGTCTCCATCACGTCACTTTTTTTTTAATCTCAAAAAACCATCAATAGATCATGATTTTCAAAAAGTTAATGGACTTAAACCAAATTCGCTATAGGGGGTTTTTTGGGTCGCTGATCACGAATCTGAAATCGGATTTCAAAAATTCAAGATGGCGGATCCAATATGGCGGACGAGATTTTTGAAAATCGACAGATTCATGCCGAATTGGGTATAAGGGGGTTTTTGGGTCGCTGATCATGAATCTGAAGCCAGATTTTAAAAATTCAAGATGGCGGATCCAATATGGAGGACGAGATCTTCGAAAATTTTGAATTTTTGTAAATATAACTTCATATTCGTCATCAGCGATCGGAAAAACCCCCCTATACCAAATTTGGTATGAATCCGTCGATTTTCGAAAATCTCGTCCTCCACATTGGATCCGCCATCTTGAATTTTCTTAATCTGACTTCAGATTCATGATCAGGGACTCAAAAAACCCCATTATATCAAATTCGGCATGAATCCGTCGATTTTCAAAAATCTCGTCCGCCATATTGGATCCGCCATCTTAAATTTTTGAAATCCAATTTCAATTCGTGATCAGCGACCCAAAAAACCCCCTACAGCGAATTTGGTTTAATTCCATTAACTTTTTGAAAATCATCCCTTCCCCCCCTTTCCCCCTTCCCCCTTCCCTTCCCCCTACCCTCCCCCCTACCCCCTTCCCCTTTCCCACCCCCTCCCTTCCCCCCTTCCCCCTTCCCCCTTCCTCCTTCCGCCTTCCCGTTTCCCTTTTTTGTGATCATGATATTGATGGTTTTTTGAGATTTAAAAAAAAATGTGACGTGATGGAGACAAACGGACACCGGATTCGGATACAGCGACCCCAAAAACGTAAAGATATACTGGTCTGGTCAAAGGAAGCATTTTTTCGATTTTTTTTGGGGAGCTGTGTTATATATTACGAGTGATTCGATGTGAAATAAATATTATTTTCATTTTACAATGGTGATTGTGCATTGTCGTCTGAAACGCCTACATATGATATAAGTATATGTATACGCGGTTTTTGTATCAATGATTTATTACAATAAGAAAAATCTAAATAATAAACATAACAAAACAACGTTAGAAAAACTGCTGAAAGTGAGCTCCCTCCAATCCTTACACATGCCTCCGCTCTTCTTCTCATTGATTCCCGTACTCATTGGAACATTCCCGGAGTATTTCTTACGGTTTTTTCTCGATAACGGTGGCAGATACGAAACAAATACAAGAGACCAAAAAGTTTGTAAACAAAACAGAACATTTATTTTGTACTTTAGAATCTACCAGAGGCCCACCGCTAAAAAGTTCAGGGGGAGAAAAGGGGTCACGACCGCTGAAAAAATAACCCCCCGTAGATTCTCACAACCATTTGACATGCCCAATGATACAAGCCCTACAGCATAACATACATTCCAAATTTGAGCTAAATATCTTAAAAACTGCATGAGCTATAAAAAAATTAAAACATTTTGAAATTTCAATACCCACACTCTACAAACCGGCCTCTCGATGAAACGTCTTAAAATAAGACGGAAAAGTGTCTTATTGACGTAAAATAAGACGGATAAGTGTATTGATCAGAAATTCAAGACACGAATAGTCTTATTCGAAGACGTTTTTCTGTCTTTTCTCAAGAAGACATTTATTTTCCGTCTATAATTATAAGACACATGGCACTGTCTTAAGATAAAGACGCTTAGTCGTCTTAAAGTAAGACACTTCTTCAGCTGTAAGACATTTAAATGAATAAGTTGCTTAAAATAGTAAGACACTTACACAAATAATACACTTCAAACGTCTTGTTACCTGTGACGTCAAGCATCATTATTCACATGTAACCTTAGATATATCTAGATTATAATCATATCGCATTATCATTTTAAAATTCGATGACTCGTTAATGAAAAGCAAGGTTATATAAGTAAATATACTAATTTATATCAATAAATATAATACCTCTACTAGCATTCAATAGTTTATTAATGTTCAATACATGTATTAAATATAAGAAATAATTATTATCCATACAATTCTGAACGCTCGTGGTTGATTAACGGAATGAACTTTGCGTTAGCGATTTTGAACAATGATAAAGGGTGCGGAAATAACATGCTCACAGTATTGATAACTCGTTTTTGAACCTCTACTGATTTTTCAATTATATACCTGGAAAACCTCATTTCTTTGAAGTATTGGTTTGCCGCTCTAATTTTGTGATCATCGTGCTCAGATGATCACGAAGAGGTTTAAATTAGAATTTGTGAGTATACTTCCAACTCTAATTTCGACCTGCTGGACCTCAGACAAAATTGAAACTCTATTTGTGGCCTCATCATTTTACATAACAGAAGTTCTGATGAAAAGTGATTACAATTTATAAATAACCAGTTTCACAAATTCCAAAATTTGCTATATTATAACAAACCTATTATCAGACTTATAGAATTTTAACAGCTGAATATTACTGATAGTATTACAGAGAATAGTTTATACTTTATATTAGTACACAGTTGTGTTATATGGAGAATATCAAAGTGAACTATTATCTCTCTCTTTCTTTGCTTTTAATTTATATTCACTTTTATAACCCCGATAGCGAAGCGTACATTTGCACGCTAAAAGCACGCAGTAACACGTAGTGGCATCACCGTACTGTGTTTGTGAAACCCAGTGTTTAAACTCAGTGCAGTCACGGAGCCTTAATGACGTGCAAAAACTTCGTAAATTTATTGTGAATGCATTGTGTCTTCACAAAATGTTTAAATTAAAAAATAACGAAATTAATACAATAATTATGTTTCAAACAGTGGGAATTTTACCGAATTATAACATAAATAATGAATGATTAATTATCATAATCGCTACTGTTTTGAAAAAGAAAGTTTCAAATTATTTTATAAAATTTAATGAGAAGAACCTTCGAGAGCAGTCACTGTCATGTTCGGATTCTATACAGGCTGTTTCATAAGTATTGTGACAAACATAAAGGGGTTGTAGAGGGCATTAAACTAAGCAATCTTGACCAATAAACCTGTGTCCAGAAATATTCCGTTTGGGCAGGAAGGTGAATGAACGTTTCATTCAGATACTGCCGCGCTTGCAAAGAAAAATGCACCGGAGCGCATGATAGGATAAGAAGGGAAGGCCCTGTGCATTGGCCCGCAAGGTCTCCAGACTTAACACCCTTAGATTTCTTTTTCTGGGGCCATGTCAAAACGTTGGTGTACGAAACACCTGTCAACAACGTGGAAAATCTATTGGGAAGGGTGATGGCCGCCTCCACAGTTCTGCAGGACATGCCTGGGGTATTCCATAGGGTCCGGACTGCAATGCACAACCGTGCTACACTCTGTATTGAGCGAAACGGAAGCCATATTGAGCCATTTTTATAAACATTAAAAATACAATTATTAGTTGCTTCGTGTTTCTCTCATTCACCTTCCTGCCCAAACGGCATATTTCTGGACACAGGTTTATTGGTCAAGATTGCTTAGTTTAATGCCCTCTACAACCCCTTTACGTTTGTCACAATACTTATGAAACAGCCTGTATATGACTGGAGTTGACCGACACCAATATTGAAGATTCGGTGGCTCAATTGGTAGAGTGCGAAAGCATTTCCAGTTTCAAAGCAGCTCGTTCTAAAGACCGCAGGTTCGAGTCCCGATAGGGTATGAAAAAAAAACCGACACCACTAGGCGGGTTGGCAGGCGGGTCAGCAGGTAGCAGTGTAAAGTCACTGCGTGCGTTCCCTTTTTAGACTCGGGAAGTGTCTTATTGTAAGACACTTAGGGCCGGTTTTACCATCACGGTATAAACGCGGTATAGCGCTATACTGAGAATAACCAGCAATAAGCCTTATGGTTATTCTCAGTATAGCGCTATACCGTGTTTATACCTGTTGGTGAAACCGGCCCTTACATTGTCTAACGTATTAAGGCGGTATTAAACGTCTTAAAAGTGACCTCAAGTTTTTTTAAACATGTAGGTGTCTTAAAATAAGACGGCTGAGTTAGTAGTGCAGTAGATCAGTAACGAAGCTTTTACGGGCCTATGTTTATATGAACTTTTAGTCATGAAATAAGCCAAAGAATTACCTCCGTCCGTTTGTACATGATATTTAGGAACACCCTGTATATTAGACTTTCAAGGATTAAAACAGAAACAGTTTGGGCAATATTGTATAGGGTGTTCCAACCACCGTAGGCAGTAGTATATATTTCCCAAACGAGCGTGATTTCAAAAAAAAACTTCTTTAACAATAGTTTTACCATTTGACTTGGCGCACAAAACATACCTGATAGTTTTTTAATATCCACTTCTGATTTCAAGAATCGGCGTGCATCTTTCGATTTTGACTTATAACAGTTATTTATTATAATACAAAAGCAATGTAATTATCAACGCGAATACAACAAGCCATCGAATATTCGATTTGCATAACCGGAAGTTCGAGGTATCCAGGGTTGAATTTCTGCCCATTTGCGCCTGTTGCATGCAATCTGATGTACAAATGAGGAGTGACTCAAGCGTTCCATTTTCTGATAACATTCTTGTCTGGAGCGTCAAATGCTTCACATTAAAATCCAATTCTGTGTATGTACACAGTAATCACTAGTTCTAGGAGAATCATTTTTATTGAACTTTTATAATCGTACGACCGGTTCCAAGGTTTAAATTTTTGGAATTAAGTTCTCTAGAAGTTAAACACGGATTTGTTAATCCCATATTCCGCCCTGAAATCTCCATCGTTCTTAATCTGCATTCTAAAGTTTTCGGTTTCCCGGTCTTCCACTCCATAGAGTTTTCGGTGTCCATTTCTCCCGCTATGGGGCAAAAGACCTGGACACCGAAAAAACTATGGGGCAGAAGATCTATGCTATCAAGAAATATGCTCTCCAGTCGTACGTTACAGTTCAATCCGTTTTTTTCTGTGCCTTGGCAGCAAAGTACGATCTAAAAATCTGTCAGATGGATGTGGTCGCAGCTTATCTTCATGGAGAACTATTCCAATTTCAACTATTCCAGCGTTAAATAACTTTTACTTCTTCCAAGCTATTTACCTTCCACGAATTATTCATCGCAGGGGATAGTGAGTGATGATTTTAACTAATCGTAGAAAAGTTCGCTTATTGCAATTCAAAGCCAATTCGGTACATCAAACTATTACTTCGATAATATGACTGTTGCACAGCATGCACTACGAGCAAGCGAGTTTACAGCATCCGAAATTTTACATCAACTTTACCTCTGTTAGAACGACTATCGCACATAATCATGGCTGTGCTTGGATGATGATTATTCCAAAGTTGATATAAAACATTAACATCGGATGCTGTAAACTCACTTGCTAATACATTAAAACTAGTCATACAAATTGCAGCAATAGTTGGACGCACTGAATTGCCTTTCAGTTTTAATAGGCGAACTTGTTTACGATCAGTCGCAATCATCGCTCACTGCCCCTACAGATGAACAGTTCGTGGAAGGTAAATAGCTTGAAATAGAGAAGTACAAGTCATTTAACCCTGGAATTGTTGAAACGGGAATCGCGTGTTACAATTAGTGTACCGTGGGTGATATGCGCTCGGTAACAAGCCCGACATTGTCTGACGTCCACCGAGTCATCTTCTTCAGGATAGGACACGAGTTAGGTCCTCTTCGGTTGCGCCTGCGCTAGAGAACATGTTAGAAAATCGTCTGAGACTTCATGAAAATCTTCCAACCTACTCGTTATACAGTAACACTTAATATCAGTGGAAGGGGAAGCAAAAGTTATTGGCAAATCGGATACCGGTTTGTAACAACGGTTTTTTTTAAGTGAAATTTCTTTGCCGAGGGGATTACAATTTTCCAGCGTTACGAAAATTATCATCGCTTGAGGAGTACCTGGTGGGGGGACCGGCAAAGGAGGAGAGTACGTCAGTGGCGACACCATTCCGATGCTTGCGCTATCGGTCGAAAGGAAGACGGCAGGGAAACCTGTGTGAAGTTAGCACCCCCACAACCAAATAAAACATTTTTGAATACATGATCGTTTGCTCTTTGTTTGCTCATGATTGCCCATCACTTTGTTTCGTTTGCCCAACCCACCGTTTAGAAGATATAGGTGCTAACTTCACGCTAGCACCCCCATAGTGTAATTTAGAAAATTCAAATGCATAATTGTTTGCTCTTTATTCGCCCATAATTACCGATCACTTTATTTCGTTTGCCCAACCCACCATTTAGAAGATATAGGGTGGAGAATTATTAGACATACAACTTTGCTTCCGCCATTTTTCTCATAAGTCATCTACAGGAAAACGGCGAAAGCTAAGTTGTACACCTAATCATAAATGAAGGGTACAGGCTAAAAAAGGGGAATGTCAAAAAAACGAGTGCGTAGAGAGCTGTGCAGTAGAAGTGTAACTTCGTGAGTACCAGCAAATGAGAATCGAGTAAAGAGGGTTGATCGATGTTTGGGTAATGCATGGGAATTGTAGGGTAATAATATTAAACAATGTAGCCCCGTTAATATAAGAAAGCATTTATTCTATCTCCATGTCCCCATCGTCTAGAAAAGTAATAATTGGTTTGTGGTAACTAAAATAGGAAACGAAAACTCTTGATTGTAAACGGTCTAAAAATCTAGCAAACACTGCGTCGATAGTCGTTCCTGCTCTTGTCGAAGGTTCCGTACGGTTGTTTGTCATGCGTAAGTGAAGTTTATCGTGCAGATAGTCAATTAATGGTTGGGACTGGGGTGATGAGAAATTCGTATTGAAATCCCCAATAAGAATCATGGGTATCCTGCCAAGTTCAGGATCAACTAGGGGTGCGATATCCACAGTGTATACGGCCAGAGAGCGATGTGTGAAGGAATTTTATTATATTTGCTACTGAATGGTTTAGAGATATACAGGGCTTTAGAAAAGTCTGGAAACGGTCGATTATTCGGTAAAATATACAAGGTATCAAAAAAAGTTAAATACAAAAGTTTTAGGGTTTTTAAGCGTCTACTAGACAGTTAAAGTTTTAATTATACAGGGTTGGTCATAAAGTCGTGACACACAAAAGTTGCATTTTTTCTAATGGAAATCCCTGTATATTATTGGATATATCAATTCGTCCTTCAATTTTGAGCAATAATTGTAATTGACATAATGCACTTAAATTCAACCGTTTCCGATTTATCGAGTTTTGAAAATTTAAAATATGTTATAAAAAGTGAGTCAGTTTCCATGGAGATCATCTGTCGTACCTAGTTTTGACGACGTCTTGTTGACGACCTATTGTCATTTTCCTAAAAGTTTCGTGGTTTTTTGCTTTAATAATTCCTCAGTGCAATGCAATTAACCGAAGAAGAGCGAATTTCTATCCTCTTATGATGAGAGGATATGGTGACAGGGTTCGTAGCTATGAGCAAGTGGCGAATTTGTTTAATGACACGTTTGTAGATCGACCGCCGATAGCTGTCTACTGTTCAAAAAACTGTCCATCGTTTTGAACAGTTTGGTTCGGTAAAAGACCGTCCGCGAACAGGGCGCCCAAAAAGCGCGACGAATGAAGAAAAAAGCTTAGAAGTAATGCAATCTTTCATTGAGGATAGGCATGTTTCAATTCCAAAAGCTGCCCAAGAACACGAAATCTCCACGTTTTCAGTGCATCGTATTCTTAAAGGATGCAAATTCCACCCATATAAAGTTACTTTAGTTCAAGAATTGAGTGGTGATGACTACGACAGGCGATTGGAACTTTGCGAATTGTTGATGCAAAGATGTGATGAAAATGTGCATTTTTCGAGAAAAATTGTTTTCAGCGATGAAGCGACATTTAATTTAAATGGTACCTTAAACCGTCATAATTGTCGTTATTGGAGTGATTCTAATCCACGCTGGATGATTGATAACACAGGCACACAAAAAAAAAAAGGTCTTGTTCCCAGAACCAGACCAGCATATCTTTATGTTTTTGGGGTCGCTGAATCCGAATCCGGTGTCCGTTTGTCTCCATCACGTCACATTTTTTTTTAATCTCAAAAACCATCAATAGATCATGATTTTCAAAAAGTTAATGGACTTAAACCAAATTCGCTATAAGGGGTTTTTTGGGTCGTTGATCACGAATCTGAAATCGGATTTCAAAAATTCAAGATGGCGGATCCAATATGGCGGTCGATATTTTTGAAAATCGACGGATTCATGCCGAATTTGGTATAAGGAGGTTTTTTGGGTCGCTGATCATGAATCTGAAGTCAGATTTAAAAAATTCAAGATGGCGGATCCAATATGGAGGATAAGATTTTCGAAAATTTTGAATTTTTGTAAATATAACTTCATATTCGTCATTAGCGATCGAAAAAAAAACCCTATACCAAATTTGGCATGAATCCGTCGATTTTCGAAAATCTCGTCCGCCATATTGGATCCGCCATTTTGCATTTTTGAAATCCTATTTCAGATTCATGATCAGCGACTCAAAAAAAACCCTATAGCGAATTTGGCTTAAGTCTATTAACTTTTTGAAAATCATGAACTATTGATGGTTTTTTGAGATTAAAAAAAAAATGTGACGTGATGGAGACAAACAGACACCGGATTCGGATTCAGCGACTCCAAAAACATAAAGATATACTGGTCTGGTTCCGGGAACAAGGCCTTTTTTTTTGTGTGCCTGTGTAATCACACCCAAACACCAGAAAAGACTAACGTCTGGTGCGGAATAATTGGTAGACAAGTGATAGGTCCATATTTCATAGATGGTAATCTAGATGCCAGAAAATATTTGGAATTGTTACAAAATTTGATTGTGCCTGGCATTCATGGAGCCGTCGGTGAAGGTTATGCATCGACATGGTTTCAACAAGATGGGGCGCCTCCCCATTTCGGCCGCGAAGTCAGGGCATATTTGGATGAAGTTTTTCCTCTAAGATGGATCGGAAGGCGAGGCGCAATTGAGTGGCCGGCCAGGTCACCTGATTTAACGCCTCTTGACTACTTCCTCTGGGGTCACCTGAAAACTAGGGTTTACAAAACTAAACCACGGGATATTAATGAGCTCAGGCAGCGGATAATCGACGAAATTCAGCTTGTGAATGAAAATCAATTGAACAACGTGATAGACGGTTTTTATACAAGATTGGCACATTATCAAGCAGTGAATGGTGCACAATTTGAACACCTTATCAAATAAAAAAAATGCGTTTTTTATTCAACATAATATTTGTTCGGTTTTTAGGTGCCATTTTCAAACTTCTATTTTCAATTTACTTTAAATATTGTTACAAATTAGGTATTGACTATAGAAAATAATTGTTCCTCTTTCAAATAAATGTTTAAATTTGAATTATTTAGTGGGGTTTATTCAAAGGTCTTTTTCAGTTTTTTACTTTTTATAACATATTTAAAATTTTCAAAACTGGATAACTCGGAAACGGTTGAATTTAAGTGCATTATGTCAATTACAATTATTGCTCAAAATTGAAGGACGATTTGATATATCCAATAATATACAGGGGTTTCCATTAGAAAAAATGCAACTTTTGTGTGTCACGACTTTATGACCAACCCTGTATAATTAAAACTTTAATTGTCTAGTAGACGCTTAAAAACCCTAAAACTTTTGTATTTAACTTTTTTGATACCTCGTATATTTTACCGAATAATCGACCGTTTCCAGACTTTTCTAAAGCCCTGTATATATGACAACCACCAAAACTTTCTGCTGATTTTCCAGGAAACATTCCGCAACACATATATCGCCGATTGCTGATGTATTACAGATAATGTGTTAGTTTGTTGTACAGTTAAATGAGGAGTAACAATATTCATAGTATTTGCAGTATTTTTGTATACAGCCACTCCTGCCGCTCGAACGTTCGGGAGTTTGATGTACCACGCAGTGGAAATTGAGAATTCTGATTGGTTGAATGAGAATGATGGTGTAACTAGTGGGGGTTGATGCGGTGAGCCCCGATTGGCTAGTTTTCGCGTCCCGGTTAGCGAGCAAGGGTACCGTTGCTCATCCTTAGTCATAACGAGGGTTCAGGCTACGCGGAATGTTGAAGCGATCCTCTATACCCGATAAGCCAGATATCAGGTTTACCGGAACGGTCACCTATTGAATTCGTCATTTCTCCCCTTTACAAATCTGACTTAATGCATGGAGCGGTATTTATGAGTGGCCACTGCGGGAGGTGACTTATTCCAATCCATCCGGTAATTAGCCTTCCGACAAGGATGTGGGATTATAAGTACATTGGAAACCTTTGATAGTGGCGACGTATCGCCTTGCTATTATACCTAATGACGAGCTTAATGTTAAATTGGAAAGGCATTTAAATCGCGATGGTAATAGCGGTAGAAAACAGCGTGCAGAATTATTGTAATGAAAGTTTCTGAGAAAGATACGGGACTTCAATTGCGTTAACGCACAAGCTTGTCGAAACATCTCACTGAAAAATTTACTACTGAAGAAAACTGATTACTTCTCGGAGAGGAAAAGCAATAGTTGAAGCACGCACACTAACGGAGACGCCACACTGGTCTCAAGCCAGCTGTATACAGGATGTCCCGCGTAGAACTGGCCAGTTGCGGAGACCTTGAAATTAACCTTCGGCCAGGCGTGGTCGGTACTCAAGTCATTTATATCGGTAGAAGTAGAGTCGGTAATTAGAGTTGGTGTCAATTATGGAGATCGAAGCATCTAACCTCGAAATCGTGAATTTGTGAATAATGGAAATTACTCACCATTATTCTATTACATTTCTATTATTAGTGACATAACCGACGTGCAATTTGTACGCACGAATTCTCCAGTGGCGGTGATGACCCGAGTCGAAAATTTTATATTCATTTTAACTCTGAACACCCTGCTAGATTATACCTGTTCGAACCCTTCTTTTATACGTGCGCAGGTATAATATGCATGTTAAAATGACACTGATTTGACACTGCTGCCTCTACATATTTCCATTTTCGGTAGTAGCAGGGTCAATTCAGTGTCTTAACCCGAGTCGAAAATTTTATATTCATTTTAACCCTGAATACCCTGCTATTCAGGGTCACCAGCATGGTTAACAGTAGCTGAAATTCAGGGTTGTCAGGTTAGAAATAGGGTTTCCTTTAAAGATGTATGCGATCTATGTAAACTCCGAAAAAAAGTATAGGACTAGAATTTTGCTACTTCAAATTATTGCAGTGCCTTGATAACTTCTTCCTTATGATACAAATAAAAATAATTTTGTTACCGAATTTTTTTAACATTATTTAAAAGATCTATGAAGTAGTTCTATACTTTTTGCAGAGTCTATCGACTGCATACATTTTTAATAAAGAAGTTTACAAGATGATGAATATTATTTAAAAGTTCATTATATTATAAATATATATTCATAATATGTATAGTTATATAGTTCTAATATGATATTTATAGTATTTATAATATATATTCATATTATTTATAGTTATATAGTAATAATATAGTTCAACATCATAAAATAAAAAATTCTCTATAATATAAAATTCATTCGCACTTAATTAACACTTTTTGAACTATTTCCGGCGGTTTTTGATGTAGCAACTACTGGAACTGCCGCAGCTACGTTTCTACTAGTCGCGCTTTTTAATGATCCACTTTTCTTCCTTCTTAGATAGCATCGTTTATTAGATACTATATGATTGATGTAGTCGACAAGCATTTTCCGACTAATCACGTTTTCGCCTCTCGCTCGATTAATCCATTCTAATAAACAAAATTAGAATACATCATTTTAATTCACAATCATATTGCTGTATGTAAGTGACTAAAGCATTAAAATTGATTTACTTACCAAGCAATCCTTAGAATAATTTCGGATTTACTCCAGGTCGGGACGTTCCTTTTATTAATTACCTCTTCGCGTTCGATGGCCGTCCTACTTTTGATTTTCCCGCTTCCTCTTTTCTTCCCGACTTCACTCGCCCGCGATCCTCCTTATCGACCATCGTTTCTATTCGCTGAATACTTCCTACCTTACTTACTCCCCGCTTGACCCCCTATTCTAACCTCCTAAACTTGCCCTAACCTCTGTCTTTCTCCCGCTCTCCTTTTCCTTAATTCCTGACATTCTTCCTCTTCCCTCACTTATCTATTATCTTATCAGCTTCCTATCTATCTTTCCTTCACGCTTACCTCATTTTTCGGCTTCCCTATACTTCTGTTCACTCATTTCTTCGCTTTTCACTTAATCCCTCTGACACTTCAACCGCATGTTTCCACCACCGCTAACCAAGTCCTAAATTAGGACCGCTATTTACCGACGGCGGCGCTCGCGGCGCTGCGGAAACATGGCGGATATTGGGCCTCGTCGTGAATTAAAATTTTGTTTCTATTTTGATGGCCAGAGCCTCAACTGTATAGAAGCAAGAGGTATTGAAATTCAAAATTATGAGTAAAAAACTTATGTTTCAAGAACTTATAAAAATCGTCAGAGTTTCGGACTTAGAATATTTCCAACATGACGAACGGGACTTAGAAAAATTTCGGTCTGCATGTAGGGACTTGAAAATAAAAAATTTTCTGTCCGACACTGACAATTTTTCTAAGTTCTTGAAATATAAGTTTTTTACTCATAATTTTGAATTTCAATACCTTTTGCTTCTATACATTAAAGGGGCTCTGGCCATCAAAATAGAAGAAAAATTTTAATTCGCGACGAGGCCCTATTTTGAATGCCATAGCTTCTACCCAGTGGAGGTGCTGTGGCCATTAAAATAAGGGCAAAATTTCCTTATTTTTGAATAAATGGACAAAAATTGTAATTTGTTCAATTATTAAACCAATAAATTATTTGATTTCGAGTCTCCAGAGCATGTTGAACAAGTTATAAACTACTGTTTATTAAAAAGCACATATTATTATACTAAATCAAAGACAATCAATTAATGTAGGATAAATAAACATCCATATAATTATTTATTTACTAATATCAATTTGCGTCTATGCAAGAATATTCATCAAAAGATATAATCAAATTAAGTATTAAATTCATTAACTTCTATGAGTCACTATTTTCAGTGGAGACAATGACACTGAATACCCTTCTAGTTAGTTGAAAATAAGAGCATTGTGTTCAGGGCATAAATGAGTATGAAAATGAAATTTCTGGTTGAACCTTATTCGACCCTGACGACCCTTCTATTGGTTAGAATGAAATAATGTAGCGTAGTCAGGGTCGTCAGGGTGAAAGCAGCGTCGAAGCAGTGTGTTCAGGGTGAAGACGTGTGACCCGGATGTTCCTTACCCGGGTCATAGAGGGGCGTGGTAGTTGTCTGGTAGCGGCCAGGTAGGGCGTAGCAGGGTGTTCAGTGTCAAAGTGAATATAGAAACTTCGACTCGGGGAGTCATCACGGTCACTTAAGGAGGAACATCAGTACTCTACGGGGTGAGGCGAGAGGAGGGAAAGAACAAAGCTTCCGACGCGTATTGCCAATATCAGATAATGAAATTTTAATTCATTCAAAAACTATATATACGATTAATGTCACAAAATGTGGCTTATCATTGCACTATTATTGATTTGAAATCAATGTAATATTCATTTAAATTTATTCCTGTTAAATTTTACATTATTTATTCGAGTACGAAAATGAGAAAAACGTGGCAACACCGCAGTTTTTGACCACGAGGTTGGTACGAGATTTGTCAGTAAAAACGGTCACTTGCCGACAGAATTCTACGTATGACAGCTGCGTGCATATTTTGATATTCATAATCTCAAAGCTATATGTTTACGTGGGTTCTATCAGTAGCCAAATATTGCTTTCAAAATGTATAATATCACAGCACAATGTTATCGTTGGAAAGGAAATTACTCACCATAATTCACAAATTCACGATTTCGAGATTAGACGCTTCGATCTCTCGAATTGACACCAACTCTAAATACCGACTCGACTTCTACCGGTATAAATGAGAGTACCGACCAAGCCCGGCCGATAGTAAATTTCAAGGTCCCTGCAATTGTGCGATGCTGCGCGGGTCATACTGTATTAGTCTGATCGGGTTTGAATCCTAGCGCACCGTCTGACCTCTTCTCTGACGTCACGCGCTATTGCCACGTTTTCCCCTATTCGTTCTAAAATTCCGTTTTCTCGAAACCTTTTACTAAATTACGTAAAAACTACTAAGTGAAATTGGTTTAAACTGTGCAGGATTATATAATAAAACGTTTTCTTTTTACCATTTTTTCCATTTTAAGAGCCACTATTATGACTATCAAGTCATCGGTCCATAAGGCCCATGTTAATCAGTGAGTTTTGAAACATGAATTTTTAAAAAACGGTTAAGTGAATTTATTTCAAATTTTGACAGTAGCGTTCTGATGAAGTGAAGATTATAAGAAAAAAAATCTTAGTAATTGATCCATTTTCATTTCACTGATGTTCCTCCTTAACTAAACGGTTGCCTCACTTCGGCCAGTTTGAAGGAGAGGGGAAGGCTGTGACGCGCACGTACATTCTGAGCTACGTCATAGTCTATCCCCTCTCCTGCGACCGTGATGAGTCATGGTGTCGGGCTTTCCATTACATAGGAGATTGCGGGCAAACCGATTCACACCCAAAGCGCCCATAGAAGTTTCACTTCAAAAAAACAAATTTACAGGACAGCAAATTGGAATGGTTGGACGCATGCCCGCGAAGCTTTCTGAGTTAGTAAATCTTATAAAAGGTGTTCAAAAAGTACCGGTACTGATGATTATTATGCCTTCCTAAACCGTTCATCCGATTGCGATGAAAAGTTGGGAAATGGTTGGACGCATGCCCGCGAAGGTTTCTGAGTTAGTAAATTTTATACAGGGTGTTCAAAAAGTACCGGTACGGATGATTATTATGCCTTCCTAAACCGTTCATCCGATTGCGATGAAAATTTGGGGAACAGTTGGACGTATATCTGCGAAGGTTTCTGAGTTAGTAAATCTTATACAGGGTGCTCAAAAAGTCGAACTATACTTGACCTAAATTTGACCTCCGCTGACAATAAAGGTAACATGAAAAAAATGGTCAAGGACACATTTGAACGTGAAAAAAAATTAATTTGACCTTGATATGACCTTGAAGGTCTTGGTCAAGGTCAAATCCAATATGACCATTGCGTAGCCCGGGAAAAATACTAAAAGTTTTGTATTAAAAATGTATTTAAACAATGGTGGACGGACAAAATCAATCCACAATCTACCCGTGCGAAGCCGGGACGGGCTGCTAGTAAGTTATAAATCTAATATACTAATAATAAATATTTTATTATAGAAAAAATTAAACTTTTTTATGTCGAACTACGACGTCATATTCCCAAATTAAACTCGGACCGCAGATAATTGTAAGATGTTTACACATCCTCCGTGAGTACAATGGCACTCACACCTTTTTTTTTTGTTGCTCTATCACATATCATAATTAATGGAGTTCAACCTAGCTTTGGCTTGCTCGCAACCCTATAAATTAAAATAAATATCTCAAAAACGAAGCCATAAATCAAAAATTTGCAAGGGTGATTTTTTTCTCTAAATTAAATGGGGAATCCAATAATTAAATTTTCTTTGCAAAATATCCAGTGGCGCCGAAGATTCGGAGGGGGAAGGGGGGTACCGGCCCCTAGTATCTACGCCACTGGAGAATTTTTAAAAATTATTTAATTATTGCTTAGAGCTGTTCTACATTAGCCTGTGTGCGAAATGTCATGGAAATCGATCAAGCAGTTTAGAAGTTATGATGAGAAAACCATTTTTTTTTCGAAACTTTGACACCCTGTATCTTTGTTAGGAAACATTTTTGAACAAAATTTTCTTATGAAAGTCTACTTTTTTGTTGTTCTATCACATATCAAAAAAATGACGTTTAACCCGGTCCACCCTGTATACATAAAAAGAGTTCATATAATGTGTTTCAAAATGTGTCACAGTCTTCTGTCACTTAAAGGGTTAAACGGTGGGTTGGGCAAACGAAATAAAGTGATGGGCAATCATGGGCAAACAAAGGGCAAACGATTATATATTCAAAAATTTTTTATTCGGTTGTGGGGGTGCTAACTTCACACAGGTGGCAGAAAAGAGGTAGAAATAACGCAGCAGTGACGCTACTGAATTCTCATAACACTGTTTGTGTTTGTCTACTGCTCAGTTTTCGTAACGGCTAACGATTGACGCTACCATATTTTTACTATTTTATTTGAAGTATCTACAATTTATTTATTCATGTGGAGAAGAGTTATTGATTTGTGCAATTAATTTCATAAGTGAGGAGTTATCTTTCAAAACGCAGTTTGTGAACAAAACCTTGTTTTCAGTAAATCCTAATTATTGTAGCGTGCACCGGAACCACGATCTATATTACACTTATACAATTTTACAGAAACTAAGAAAAACAATTTAGAAGTCCATTTTTCATACTTTTACGTTAAAACGAGGATAGGCACATTCCTGTAAATGCAAATATTGGGCGAAGTCTAAATTTAATCCCTTCCTTTACTTTAAAGAAGAAAAAATGTGTACCATCTTTTTTTCAGTGGAATAATGATTTATGTAGTACAACATGAATCATTGTTCCATTGTAACGTTATATAAATCTTTGTTCTCCTATACCACTACTATTCATTGATCATTAAGCACCATTTATAAGAACATTAAATTTAGAGAGAGAGAGAGAGAGAGAGAGAGAGAGAGAGAGAGAGAGAGAGAGGGTATTCATTTCCATTTTCTAAGGGTATTATAACTTTTGCAGTTTTCTTTACTCTCTCAATTTGTGAGAAGTTTCGGTCGCAGGGTAGAAAACTATGTCCGGAACACAAAAACTTTTGATGCACTTCCGTGAATAATATAAAAATATAGAGCCACGATCCTCTAGTTGTTATTTTGACCCACACACCTATCGGACCAAACAATAAGCGTGCGTTTTTCACCTTTCTGAAGTATTTAAAAATTATCCACAATGTATCTCAAAATACATGAGGCTACTTCTGCAGATCCTCGTTTTGCAATGGTTTCATCCCATAGGTACATAGAGTAGCCCTATTAGTTCCGAGATCGTGAATATTAAAATTATAACATAAAGTTGTCATTGGTAAAATATTGATGAATGCGTGAGTGTTGGACAAAACAATACTTGCTGGAGGTCAACACATATAACAACTATATTTTTATTATTTATGGCAGTTTTCTTGTCATCTTCTGAAAATTTATACCCTGCTTCAGCCTTACGATGGTGCAGTTTTCTTTCTGCAGAAATGTTTTTACGTTCTTCCTTTGTATTTGCACTAACCAATTTCATGTAAGTCAAATCACAATACCTACATGTGTCTGACCTTGGAACTCCAAATCGGAGCATGAAATCGTTATGAAAAATTTGTGGATAGGTGGCACGACTAATTGACAGGTTTGGATATTGTTCTTTAAAGTGGCGATACATTTTACATGAATTTAAATAAGGACTAAGGCATTCTTTTTCAGTTTTTGTCCTTGAATAATGACTTGGTTGTTTTGGAAAACTGTTTATATGTTGCCTTATCAAATCTCTTTCGTTGTCCTTAACACGTTCGCTGCGGATCACGCGGCTCCCGCGTGAGGGTGGCTGTGCCTCCCATGCAGGAGCCACGTGATATGCAGCGAACGAACACGTTCCCTGCGTATTAAGATCACTGATTGTGAGTTACTCTTTAAATTTGCGTAAAATTATGTTGGCGTGCCGCGGGAGCCGCGAGATCCGCCCAGGAGACACGGCCACCCTCACATGGGATCCGCGTGATCCGCAGCGAACGTGTTAAGGGCATGAGTTCGGTTTTTAAGTCTACACCTTTGGTCTTTAGGAATGGAAATGCCATCCTTAAGCTTAGATTGCAGTGTTTGAATGTACCGGAATGTAATTGAGAAAGTATCAAGCAACGTTTCCTTACACACCTGCTTGTCGTTTATGTTATAGATAAACGAAGCAAGTTTCTTGGAATCGCCGTCATTCTTTCCACTTCTTCTGCGGGCAGGCTCCTTTAACGATATACACATTTTAGAGGATAAAGAGATTGGTCGTCATAGTGTAGTTTTTGAAAATCATTGAACAATTTATTTTTTCTTTGAAGATTCAAATGAGCACATCCAACTTTTGAGCATGCAGGAGGAACACATATACGATCCTGAATTAAATGTGTAGTGTAAAATAATGGGGCAAAAAGTATAATATTTTACACCTATATTTATAGTAAAGCATGTTTTTGTGCGATCCTTTTTTATGCGATTTGTTTTGTACGATTTTATTTTTATGCGAGTTTTTTGTGCGATTTTTTTTTACGGTATATGAATTCCAACGGCGTTGGCACTCTACCCCAGGTAGAAATCGTACCCAAAATTAAGCTTGCTATTAGGTTGGCTTGCAAGATAGAACCTTGCGGTAAAGTTGCAAAACAAGGCTGATGCAAGGCAAATCGGTTACGCGTCTCAATGTTGTGACAGTATGCTATGCAAGCTTGTATTTAGGTAGACTATGGCGCTTGGGACAAGGTTGCTTTGTCGGTAATGAAGAACATTTGAGGTTAGAATTAAATTTTTATATTTTATTAATAATTGAAATTGTGTCAAAATGCATAGCGATAGCATTACAAATTTAGAAAAATAATGTATAATACTAAGAGAAGCACAATTTTTTTGTTTCTACTTGACTATCACTAGGTTTACGGAACCTCGTCAATTTGACGGGTGACTTATTCAATTTCGATTATCTAATAATCTATGAGGTTAATTTAACTTAACTTTTATTAGGTAATAATCAGGCCAAAAAACAACAAAAATCACTGCACGTCTGACGTTTCGATTCGTCTTCGAACGAATCCTTCATTGCGTCTCCGGAGAGGGTTCGAAGAGGAACCGAAACGTCAGACGTGTAGTGATTTTTGTTGTTTTTTGGCCTGATTATTACTTAATAAAAGTTAAGTTAAATTAATATTAAATTACAGGCAATAGAAGTAATATTATCTTAAGAATCTATGAGATATGTCCTTTCTATGCTATTCGCCTCCGAGTCGATGGAATATCTGGCTTTCCTGAACCTCGCGTACTAGACCGAGAGCTAGCAACGTTTTCGAGAATGAATTTTAGGTCGGCTGGTTTTTTGATATTTCATGTCTTATTGAAGTTAGGTAGGGATGCGGTAGGTCTGGCACCTGGGAGCGGTTGCGTTTACTTCTGCGCATCCCTTCTGTACAGTTATCTCTCTCCCGCAACCAACGAATAAGCTGCCACACTCTTTTAACTCACCTATTCTCCCCGACACTTAAATTGGTCTGATTCCTAATTAAACAACGGAATTTCCATGTGGCTAATTAATAGTGTATTCGTTGATTACAGAACTATATTATGTTAAAATTTGAGCTATACTAAAATGGTTTGAAAATTATTATTTTTAATAACTAAAATTGGATCTGGCGCACTGTTAGCAACAACAAAACTGTCTGGCAATTATAAATTTCTATTACTCAAAAGACATACAAAATTATGAAAAAAAAATGTATCTTAAAATGATTTCAAAATGCCTAGGGTAAAAGTGGGACAGATGCCGCAGTCTCTGTTTAAATTTGAATTCGATTATCTCGAAACGCAGTGGAGATATATGAAAAATGCGTAGCAACTTTTTTACAGTAAAAATATAGATAAACACTTTTTATCTAAACTTTTCTTCGTTACCTGCAATCAATTTCGAGATAATCCTATATTTTACCCTATTTTTTACTTATACAGAACGGATGCGCAGAAGTAAACGCAACCGCTCCCAGGTGCCAGACCTACCGCATCGCTACCTAACTTCAATAAGAAAGGAAATATCAAAAAACCAGCCGAACTAAAATTAAGTTTTTCATGACGTTGCTAGCTCTTAGTCTATACTTCCTCCAGGCATTTTTTCCGTCCTGGCTGCATTGATAACGCTGGATCTACAACTCCGTGAAAGACGAGCATAAGAGATAATAAAGAAACTTTTCATCTATCTGCCTCTTGCAAATAATTTCATTAAATTAGCTATTAATACTTACCCTTCCATGCAGGGGAATTGATGCAAGAATTTCGCGATTCTAGAGAATTTGAGGTCTTGTGTTTTTTTGATTCAGTGTTCGTGTTGCTCATTTCACGACAGTTTTCAGAGATTGGTGAACTCGTTTGTCAGTTTTGTTGCGACGATGGGACTTGCCATTTATTGCGAGGATGTGCGGAGCGATGATTTGTTCGGGTGATAATTTTGGACTGCAACTGGGCCAGTGGGTTGATGCCATGTTTTTCAAACAAAAAATTGTTTATTCGTCAGATGTGGTATTTCAGGAGTTCACCCTTTCTTGTTATTTTATTCGTGAATCGCAGTTCCTGCAACTGTCAAACTTTGGGTATCCATGTGGTACTTGTGTGAATGCACAGTCCACTGTGAACAGAGAATCTCAGAATTCGCATTCGGCAGTGTGTTAGGGGAAAGGGATCGAATTTTGCGCGGTAGCTCGATTTCAGTTTTGCAGATCAACCCAAGGTTTAGTGGAGTGATGGATATTGTGGGTCTGTGGTTTGTATTCCCATCGATTGGAGCGCATTCTACCCCTGATACAAAGAAATATTCCAGACAAAAGTTTCTTATTTTTTAACGTAAACCCCGAATCTGCAATAAAAATTGGGGGTTTCCATTAAAAATATTGAAGTTACCCCCGCCCCCGGCAGGTGAGAGGCCGGAGGGGGGGGGGGGTGAGTTTGGTATAACTGGATAGAACTTTTAAAAATATTGAAGCTATGTTTTTCGTTTCTCTGCGATGCATATTTTTGAAAATATTCAGCCTGTACTATACAAGGTGTCCTTAAATATCATGTATAATACAAACTGAAGGAGGTAATACTTTGGCTTATTTCATGACTAAAAGTTCATATAAACATAGGTCCGTAAAAACTTCGTTACTGATCTACAGGGTGTTGAAATTTCAAATTTTGTTTAGTTTTTTTTATAGCTCATGCAGTTTTTAGGATATTTAGCTCAAAGGGCCTAGCGGAATAAGCATGTGAAATCTGCCCCCACGTGTATCAGCACCAAATTTATATGATCGATAGGCATCTATGAGAAACTAAATCTCCTAAATTTTTAGACCCCTAATCGCTATAGGAGGGGAGTTATGAGGGGGGAAGTAAAATCGAAAAACAGCTTTTTCTCCGGAACGGCTCGACCGATGTTCATGAAAAAAATATATGTTACTCTTCCTGAAAAGTCAATTCCAAAAAAAATATCTTGAATTTTTTTTTGAAAATTCGCCCGAAAAAAATGTATGAAGTTTTTAAACAATTTTTTTATGTTATAATTAATCGGAACCACTCCAATTCTCTTTTCTTATTTTTTTCTTTGGAATGTCCTTAATAACATAATTTTTCCAATTTCATCGGAAGTGTACCCCACTGAAAAATATTAACAAATGTACACGGCTCATCACCTACCTTCTATACATGATATACCGCATGTCCTATGGCCAACCGCGCAGGTGAGCTGCGACCTGAATTCTTGACTTCGGCAGTATTTATGGTACAGTTAGAGTGGGCTTCAGACGAGTGCGCTGCATAAGAACGAAAAGTGTCGACTGCTCTTCTAATAGCTGTCAATTCGGGAGATCGAAACGTTTCGTGTAACCTTAAAATCGTAAAGTTTTGAATTAGTAGTGAATAATTTGTAGAAGTGATGAGAAATAATCATAAATAATCTTCCGAATTGACACCTTAGGTATCGCTCACGCCACTTCGTAAAACTACTTCCTAGACACGCGCGGTGCTAGCGCGGAAATAATTTCTGAAACAAATAGGCACATGAGGCGTGTAATTCGATTGGACATCGAAAAAACCCGAATGATTGTTAACTCTCACTTCCGAACATTACTTACCATTTATTCAAAGATTCACGATTTCGAGCTTAGACTTCGATCTCCCGAATTGATAGCCATCGGGAGATCAGACGTTTCACACTTTTCGTAAGAACGCAGCGTAAGAGCGAAAAGCGTCGTCTGATTTCCCGATGGCTGTCACAATTCGGAAGATTATTTATGATTATTTCTCATCACTTCTACAAATTAATTCACTACTAATTCAAAACTTTACGATTTTGAGGTTACACGAAACGCTTCGATCTCCCGAATTGACAGCTATTAGAAGAGCAGTCGACACTTTTCGTTCTTATGCAGCGCACTCATCTGAAGCCCACTCTAATTGTACCATAAATACTGCCGAAGTCAAGAATTCAGGTCGCAGCTCACCTGCGCGGTTGGCCATAGGACATGCGGTATATGATATACACTGTACACTCACTACAAAGGAATTTTTCCACTTTTATATGATAATTCGGCACATGATAATTGTTAATTTTTTGGAACAGTCTTTCAATTCTATTATTTATTTATCTATTATTATTTCAATGCTTCCTTTACTATGAACGAGTTCGCATCTCACGATATCGGGTGCTTCATTTCTGTAAGTCTTCTGGCTTCTCACTTATAAATACTTACATATAGTTAAAAATACTCGATGAAAAAATAATTTTAATCCTCGTCACTGTTTTCATGTATTACTGGAACGATTCCATTTTTCATGAACATTTTACTTAGTATTTCAGCTGGTCGAATAATTTTTGATAAGTATCTTGCATTTGATAAATAATACACAATAGCAGCAATGTGAGAACAGCAGCCAACTGTTCTTCTGCCATTAGCACATTCATATGCATAGTTTATTATGCCAGAAATCCCGATACTGTTCGGTTTGTACCTAATGAAGCATCTATATGATGTCCGAGAAATGTGTCGAGATGGTACTTTGAATTTGAGCACATTTGGTTCAGCCATCACATATTCGAAAACAACTTTTCCATCTTGATCTATCATTTCGGCTAAATACGATACAGCTTGGGAAAGTTGGTATGATCCAGTAAAAAGAGTCTTCAATTCCTTTTCGGTCATTCCTGGAAAGTCAAGGATTTCGTCAGAAGAAAGTTTTGAAAAGAACCTTTCGCCGGATCCAACCTTTCGTCTCTGCCTCGGTAGCTAGATCATTTTCCGTGCCATTCTGACTGTGCATTCTTTCTAAAATTTCATCCATGTATACTACATCAGATCGTAGCCTTTTGCCGTACGAGTTATTAAAAAATGAGGCAATTCTAAAATGAACTCCAACTTTAGGTATCAGTTTGTTGTCGATTTTGTGATCTAGAAGACGATATTTTTGTTTGAGAATGCCGTGAATAGATTCAACCACCCAGCGAATTTTAGTCACAAAACGAGATTGGTTAGATTCTTGAGTCGTTAATTGTGCTTGCGCTTCCCTTTCAAAGCAGGCATCAATACTCCAAAATGTTTATCTTCGAGATATTGTTTTATATCTCGAAAACCGCGATCGAGTACAAATATATCTTTCTTTTCTAGTAATGCACATAAACCATTCTCGTCTTGAATGATAGATTCTAGAATTTTTGCATCATTTTCATTGGCAGGATAAGGTCCGAGCATATCTACTATGTATCCATTAGTAGTACAAATCGTAAAAGGCTTGCAAAGAGGAACTTTCTTTTGGCCAGAGAAAGATTTTCTTTGGTATTCATTATTTGTACTTTTTTGGTGTCGTGCATAGGTACCATCACAAATTAAAAATAAAAAGTCCGCGTTGAACAACTTTTTAACGATTTTTGTTGTATGGTTTTTCAAAAGGTCGGCTCTGCTAATACTTTTAATGCCGAAACGAGTTGGTAAGATATCATTTTCAAATGAGATGTAACTGCGCTAGCACAGTAATCAGAAATCATCTGTTCATGTTCTATACCTAATATAGAAGCTAACATCTTGTTGGAATTTCCGGTTCGGAGTTTGAAAAGAAATACAATGAGGGCTTGCATTATAGACCGCGACTCCCTATTTCGCATGGAAACCATCATGTCTCTCAGAAGGAAACGTTTCGAGGCCGCCGCTTCCGATCTTGATGAAACTTCGTAAATTTAAAGTTTATCGAAAAATAAGAGACCCCTATTTTTTTATAGCGGCCCAATTTTGGTTTAAGGGGGTGAAATGGACCCCTGAATTTTCACCCCCTTCGAGCTATCTCCGAAACGAAGCGAGATAGATGAAAACTTTCAATGTACGTTTTGTTTGGTTTTTTTAGTATAATAAAATCCCCTAAACAGATTTTGAAAAAAAGCATTATTTTTCCAAAAAAAAAAATTTTTATCTAATTTTTCGAAATTTCGGTTTAGTCATGTGGACAAAAATTTAGGAAATTTTATTACAAATTCAACCATGTATGACATGATATATTTCCCTCCTACAGTTTTGCAAATTTCTAACTTTTATGTCTGATAATGAGCGGGCTACCAATGGCAGTGACGGGATAGGTCGGGGGTTATTACTTCTATGTATTTTAATGCCACTTTTCTTTTATTTAATAAAGTTCAACTTCTATGGCTCATAATTATGACAATAACGGTATTCCGTGAAAAAATGTTTCATACAAAGTTGTTTCTTACACCAAGCACACGTAATAACGGCAATATCGCCACATATGTGGCATCGTGGTTCCGAGTCCTGTGCAAAACAAAATTCTACAGGATGTTCAAATTCAGGAGGTCTCCTGAATATATATCCACTCTTGAACCACGAATATTTAATAAAGTTAGTAAACCGTGGTGAAGAAAACTGATTATGAGTAAGAGATTGAAGTTTTAAAATATTATCTCTCGAATGAAGGTTAATATCGTAATTGAAAAGAGTTACAATATCTGAAAACCTCCTTACAAAATTCTTCCACATTCGAAAGCCGTATACGTCTAGCGGAATATTATCAAAATAAAATGGACAAAAATTGTTCAGAAATCTTATTAATAAATCCGACCGTTAATTTATTTATATTATTTTCTGTTTGTGTGTAAGTAACTAATAATTCACTCACAGGTTAGATAAAATTGTCTGAATTTTTATAGTTTTTTGTTGGAATCATTTTTTTCTTTACTTTTCTTCTTCGCGTACTGTTTCCTCCAGTACTCCTCACATTCTTGCAGCTCTCGTTCTACTTCGGCCATGGATGGTCCTGTTGTGCGGAATGTCAGATCCAGCGATTTCCCGGGAGACGGCAATGGTATGTGCCCATTTTTAAGATCCTCCACGATCTTCTCAAAAGTCGGTAACTCGTTTGAACCCATCACTTGAATGATAGACGCAGCCAATGAAACTGAAGCTCTTTGCTTCTCGGCCCTGTATATATACTCCTCGAAAATGCCGTAAACAACATTCCTGTTATTTGTAGGGTTGCCTTATATGGCCCCGGTGATGCGAAAGAGGGAGTTTAGTTCTTTGGACAAGCTTTATTATTAGTTGGCTCTGTGCCCATGTAAAAATATTTTCGTACGCGCTCTCGAGTTTCGTACGCGGACTCCGAGGATGATGGCCCCTTTTTGGGAAGTCGGACCTCCCACCCTCTCCAGTCTGTTTCGTTCTTGTGAGGCGACTTCATTATATATAAGGAAGCGAAAGAGAAAGCTTTTTAGTCTGAATATTCAGTTTCTATGGTGCACAGCAGTTCATATTATTATTATGGCAATTATAAATCCGATCAATGTGTTAACTTTATTGGTGGCCGTTTTCAGTGTACCAAATGGAAGAGAAACTCCAATGAATAGTGCAGAAGTGCAATTGAAAGATTTATTACAAAATATTATTATACGTAGCATGGAGGATTCATCATTTCGAGTCGAACATGAAAATAAATTGGAATTGGAAGATTCAATCGAGGATAGTGAAATGCACGCTGTTAATACTGACTGGCTGGAATCGGATGTCGAGGATGTTCCTCACGTAGAAACCTCTATACCTCCAGAACCATATCCCTGTACATCCGATGAAGAAGCGGTTAGCTTTGAATATAAACAAAGTGCCATAGATTACTGGAACAGTGGGAAGAAAAGACGTCGAACCGTAGCAGCAGTTCAACATCAGTTTAAAAAAGTGAAATCTGATAGACAATTACGAAGATGGGCTGCGCAAGTAGGACAGGGGGGTACTCAAAATGATAAATTAATACGCATAGCGAAATATACTTTTGATAAATTTGTAGAAGCTAGTAGATCGAAAATAATAGTACATGATGTAGACCTTAAACGATGGGCTTTACAAGCAAAAGAAGTAGAGAATCTTCCAACCTTCAAAGCAAGTCAAACATGGTTGAGGTCATTCAAGAAAGCATATAGAATTGTCTCTCGAAAGATCACAAAGTTTGTAACGAGAAAAAACGTTGAGGGTGAGGAAAGTTTGAAAGTACGAAGCCATGCCTTCGTAGAACAAGTGAAGCCACTCATTACACAATATGGACCACAAAATGTATTTAACTCTGATCAGAGTGGATTTAATTTAGAAATACATTCTGGCCGAACTTTAGCTACATCGGGGCAAAAAAAAATTGAAGCTGTGGTACAATCAATATCTTCTACAACCCACAGCTATACTATACAACCCACCATATCTGCTGATGGAAAACTACTGTCGCCTCTTTATGTGGTATTAAAAGAGGCTAGTGGGCAATTGGGAGAACGAGTGCAACAAACCGTGTTTAGGCCGCCAAATGTATAATTCATGGCTTCCAAATCTGGGAAACTTACAACCGATCTCATGAAAACATGGCTGCAAGAAGTTTACTTCCCTAACACTGGATCTACAAGCGTCTTACTGCTGGACTCTTGGAGTGGACAATGTGAGCGAAGTGTTCGAGAAGCTACACCAGAAGACAAGACAATAATATTAATGACGATTCCACAAGGCACCACCGGACTGATTCAACCGCTAGACGTATACGGATTTCGAATGTGGAAGAATTTTGTAAGGAGGTTTTCAGATATTGTAACTCTTTTCAATTACGATATTAACCTTCATTGGAGAGATAATATTTTAAAACTTCAATCTCTTACTCATAATCAGTTTTCTTCACCACGGTTTACTAACTTTATTAAATATTCGTGGTTCAAGAGTGGATATATATTCAGGAGACCTCCTGAATTTGAACATCCTGTAGAATTTTGTTTTGCACAGGACTCGGAACCACGATGCCACATATGTGGCGATATTGCCGTTATTACGTGTGCTTGGTGTAAGAAACAACTTTGTATGAAACATTTTTTCACGGAATACCATTATTGTCATAATTATGAGCCATAGAAGTTGAACTTTATTAAATAAAAGAAAAGTGGCATTAAAATACATAGAAGTAATAACCCCCGACCTATCCCGTCACTGCCATTGGTAGCCCGCTCATTATCAGACATAAAAGTTAGAAATTTGCAAAACTGTAGGAGGGAAATATATCATGTCATACATGGTTGAATTTGTAATAAAATTTCCTAAGTTTTTGTCCACATGACTAAACCGAAATTTCGAAAAATTAGATAAAAAAAATTTTTTTTTTTGAAAAATTATGCTTTTTTTCAAAATCTGTTTAGGGGATTTTATTATACTAAAAAAACCAAACAAAACGTACATTGAAAGTTTTCATCTATCTCGCTTCGTTTCGGAGATAGCTCGAAGGGGGTGAAAATTCAGGGGTCCATTTCACCCCCTTAAACCAAAATTGGGCCGCTATAAAAAAATAAGGGTCTCTTATTTTTCGATAAACTTTAAATTTACGAAGTTTCATCAAGATCGGAAGCGGCGGCCTCGAAACGTTTCCTTGTCAGTTCAGTAAGATTGTCCCAAGATAGTCCTGTAAATACTTGAATTTGCTCTTCTGAAATACTTGAATCACCAAGTTTATCATACAACGTTGAATCACATTTCAAGGAAAAAGTTTCCATTATCTTTACTAAGTCTGAGACACTGAGCTTAGAAGTATTACAATGCACTTTTAAGTTGTTTAGATCCTCTTCGTAAAGCCGGTTCTTAATCAGATGAGTTCTATACAACATCTATTCCCACAACTGGAATAAAAATTTTTTTCTTCCTGTAACATTGCATTCGTGCTTCGTCAGGAACTACAGTGATATTGTTTGTGGAAAAACATAAACAACAATATTTATGAGTACCAACCGTTCTTTCAATCGGAATTTCAATGTACTCCTCAGTTTCATTTGTTTTAAACGTTACTTCGAATACTGATCCATCAGACGATGATACGCTTTCTGAATCTGAGTTCTTTTTTTCCTGTTTCTTGTAAATAGAAATTCGACATTTATTACATAACATATCGTTCACCTTCACCTGCCTACCAAGTACAGCAACATAAGTTTCTGCTTCAGTAGCATTACTGATCATTTTTTTCTGCCTGGAATTCGTTTCAAATCAGTTGCGTCGAATCCAGTACATGTTAGTATTTTTCGCAACTTCGGCATGTTTAGATAGCAGTAATGTTTGATGACATTCAGTGAAATACTTAAAGTGAATAATAAACGACAGAATTGTTTTTTCATCGAGTATTTTTAACTATATATGTAAGTATTTCTGTACTCCAGGATAAAAGTGTATTAACCCTCGTACGGCCCTCATTTATACTTACACTTAAGTCCTTCGGGTCATATATGACCCAAGGGTAGGATGTACGTACTCGTATATATTAACCTTTAGAGCCCGGGGAAATTTCAGTTAAAATCGACTTTTTAAACGTAAAATTTATAAATAAAGTCAATAATTTCCTATTTGGATCGACCTAACTGCTGGTCGATATATCAACCACCCCGGACGCAGGGCAAAATCGACTTTGGATCCAGTGGAAAAAATTTGGCAGGAAAGATTATCGCTCAAAACTTGTTACTCGGGGGTTTTTTGGGTCGCTCATTACGATGCTGATATCCAAATCGCTCTATTCTCAAATTCAAGATGGCGAATGCAATATGGCGGATGATGAATTCCAGAAATATTTAGAATTTGAAGATTATGGCCCGAAACTTGTTGCTCAGGGGTTTTTTGTATCGCTCATTACGATGCTGATGTCCAAATTGGTCTATTCTCAAATCCAAGACGGCGGATGATGAATTCCAGAAATTTTTAAAATTTGAAGATTATGGCCCGAAATTTGTTACTCGAGGGGTTTTCGGGGTCGCTTATTACGATACTGATGTCCAAATCAGTCTAGTCTCAAATCCAAAATGGCGAATACAATATGGTGAATGATGACACGGTATACGCGAAAAGCCTTATAGGTGGCGTATTGCGAATTCGTTCGCGCAAACGCAATGCTCCGCGCAATCTATAAGCCTGCCTCGCTCTCGCCTGTTCTTTACGGTTGTATTGATACAGTAGTATCCAACAATGCAATGGCTGAAAATGAAGCTTGGACTAGTGGCGAATCCGAACCAAAAGTACAAGTACCCGTATTTTTACCCATCAATTAAAAATTTCGAAGGTAGCTCCGAAATAAATCCGAAAATCTTTATATTGGGAAATAGTCCAATCGATTATTTCAATAATTTTTTTGATTCTCGTCTGCTTGAAAGTATTATAGAGGAGACGAATCGTTATGAAACTCAAAATCATCAGGTTGAAAATTCTCATATGAAGAAATGGCGTCCTCACAAAAGATAAATTTGAAAAATGTCTCGATCTTTCGATTGTAATGGGTGGTATTATATACGCTAATACCATCAGACAGATACTCCTCGCACTATTTGGAGAGATACCTACAGGAGAACCGAGCAGAGCAGGAATGACCACGTCCGTACTCCGTCTCTACATGCATGGTCATTCAGCAAACAAACTACGTACACTTTATAAAATTTGTCTGAAGTATTATGAAATCACTGGAAACTGCATAATATAAGAAAAATGGTACATTGACTACAAATGGTACCTGAATACAAATAACAAAATATTCTACAGTATGGGTCATATATGACCCGAAGACCTTGTACGTGCAGTTTTTTGTAGTCGACAAAATTACATAATTACATGCTTATTTCCATCATGAAAAATTATCGTTATAAGAAAGAAACAATGTCTAAAAATTTCAGAAGATTATCTCTAAAGGAATAATAATAACTTATCGATATTGAACGCTGTGGGTCATTATAGACCCGAGGGACGTACTATGTGCCGAATTATCATAAAAGTGGAAAAATTCCTTTGTAGTGAGTGTACAGTGTATATCATATATATATATATATATATATATATATATATATATATATATATATATATATATATATGCGTAACGTGTAGTTCGAGGACATTTTCGTGCACTGATCGGTTACTTCGGGGACATTTGTGTACTTTGAGGACAGTCCCCGAAATTTTTACTCATGAAGTGTATACTTTGAGGACAGTCCCCGAAATCATCAACGCAAGTCTTACGTGTAGTTCGAGGACAGCCAAAATTGGTGTTACTTTGGGGACAGTCCCCAAAGTAACAATACATTAATCGGTTTCTTTGAGGACTGTCCTTGAAATAACAATTTATAAGAAGGACAACTATAATTACGTTTTTAATTGAAAGCAACTATCCAGAAAGTATTTAATATTGCAATGACTTTGCTTAAATTTAATTTTATAAAATTTACAATATAGCCATTTCATTGCAGCAATCTTACAACACTTGCGTTCAAATATATTATTGCAAAATTGTAATAATATTGCAATATATTCAAGAATTTATAATTTCAAAATAAATCAATTTTATTTATATTCTTGTAAAATTATCTACCAACGTTGGGAAAAAATTTCTTTGAGAAATCACTAAGCAGCATCTCAAACAACAACGATTCTAGAAATGTTTACTGTAATAAAAAACTCTGTGGTGAGAGTATACATATGTATTTCCGCCAGGAGGAAATAACGTACACTTCTAAAAATTACAATACAGTTACAGCTTAAACAGCTAGCTGACTCTCCGGCGACACCTTTGAAGTATTAGACATCGAAAATTTAACCTCTTTCTCTTTCTCGCTCGGGAGAGAAGTCATTGCCCGATTATAAGTACAGTCATCCCCCGCACTAGCTCGGGGGATATTTCCGCTAGTGCGAATTCACTAAAGCGTGAAAAAAAGCAGGGGGCCTTTCTCGAGTCACTCGCAAAGTTACGTATACGCATCTTAGCCAATAGATCAATCAGGACCAAGTATTCCGTTGTGGTAGGGGTCCTGATTGGCCTACTCACTAAGAAACGTATACCAGGTCTTTGCGTATGTGTTGACATAGGAATCGTGCGAGTGCGAGTTAGAACACGGATTAACACTGATGAACCCATAAGAGTTTCTCTGTCGCATACTCCAACTGGACAAGTCCGAGGAGGACGGAGAATGTGCGACAGAGAAACTCTTATGGTTTCACCAGTGTTAATCCGCGTTCTCACTCGCACTCGCACGATTCCTATGTCAACACATACGCAAAGACCTGGTACGTTTCTCTTGCGAGTGACTCGAGAAAGGGGGCTCAGCAGGGGTTCGGACCCTCGATGCTTCTACAGTATCGTATCAACGAACTGAAAATGAGTGACCAAGTCTTTCCACAAGTGTTCTATTCTGTTATTCCTACATTGATTAATGTAATGATAAGTAATTGTAATTTATAATTTGTAAGTCGGACGATTTCTACTTTTCCTTCCCCCGACATCGTGTTCATACTTCAAAATTTCAACGAAAACTGACTAAAATTTGTTTGCATATGTTTGTCAGTAAGGAATACGGCACTGCTAGATATGGAAATATGCAAATTACGGAAATTAGTAGTTTCATTTTACAAAGTGTGTACAGCACCGTATTTTCGAATAGTTTTTCTTAAAAATGAACGCATAACATGTACAAAATATGTCACCTAATTAGGAGTATGATTAATAAGAATAAAATACCTAAATGGGATTATTGAAATAAAAAAATGAAACTCTTTCTCGGGGAATAGGTAATTAAGTTAACATTGCCGAGGAAAAGTAAAAACATTTGAAGGAAATTATATTTATTAAGTTACCTGCTTTGTTTTCAAAATATTATACATTAATTGGTACATAAATAAAAAAGTACAAAAAACATATTATAACCTATATACAGTTACATGTTATCTGAAACTATTACATGCCCGACTCCTTATTGTTATTCCCAACTGTTAAAAAAATTATTCGGCACGTTATTTGGGAACTCGGACTTTTACATAAAATAGGAAAGCATACTAGGCTATAAAACTAAAAAATACATGTACATCCAAATGTTTTTTACTCTTCCTGAGCAATGTCAACTTAATTATCTATTCCGAGAAAGAGTTCCATTTTTTATTTTAATAATCCCATTTATAGGTATTGTATTCATATTAATCATAATCCTAATTAGGTGATATATTTTCTACATGTTGTGCATTCATTTTTTAAGAGAAACTATTCTCAAATTCAAAAATGCGGTGCTGTACACACTTTGTAAAATGAAACAACTACCTCCTTATAATCGGGCCCTGACTTCTCCCCCGAGCGAGAAAGAGACTAAAGCGGCCCTGACTTCTCTCTCGAGCGCGAAAAAGACCGCACGTGTCGATGTTTATGCGGCGGTTAGCGTAATCGGAAACTGCAGTCTAACCGCCGGTTGAAGTTCAACCTTCGGTTAACCGGACTTTATAATACCGGCCCTCTTATCGTCACTTGAACACTCTTATGTTTTAAAAATTATATGATGCGACATTGTAACTAATGTAAATTTTCCTTTGAAACAAGGAAAGTAATGCTTCTATGTACCGAGGAAAATCATGCAGCATTATATTTGACTCGGCTAAATTTAATTAACGAAACCATGGAATAGATTTCAACAATTACCAACTAACGGAGAGTTAACAGGGTTTTGTTAGTGCAAAGCGAAAAGTTGTAGCCATGATTTCGGAATATGATCTTATGTTAATAGGACTAGCAGTTGCTTTGTTGTCTGAAAAAAAGAAAAAGATAAAGCGCAAATGTTCGAAATGGGTAAAACAGTGGTTAATAAATCGCGCGACAAGTGTATTTGCATATGCACTTAATCGACGAATTACAACTGGAACTTGATGATTATCGAAATTAGGCAATATCTGCTTAGGTACACCCGGGGACACGAAATTTGTCGCTGGTGACTATTTAAAATTTTATTTTTAAACGTACAAACCAATGATTAATAATCCTCATACTTTCATTAACGAGAGTAGACGCCACCGTAGCTAATGAGGGCATGAGAATTAATTGTTCATTAGTTTAGTACGTTAAAAAATGACATTAAAAAAAGTCACCAGCGACAGATTCCGTGTCCCCGGGTGTACCTACTTCTCCTATGCTTTCCGTCACACAAACTCTTGGCCTATATTTCTATGGCACCCATACACTTTTCGACATGCAGGCGAAAAGCATGGTCGGAGGTAAATTTTCAAGCGCCCACAGTTTTTCGGAAAGCCGAGAGTTCAGGCCGAGCCTTCCGGCCAATATGACCACTACGATTTGCCTTCCGGCTTGCATATCGAAAGGCCTGCCTTCCGGTAAACCGTATCGTGTATGGAGGCCTATAAACGAGACGCGCGTCGCCCTATCATAAATTAAGTCATCCAGACGCGCGTACGCCCGTCCCTGGACCGCACCACGGGACGTCGACGCATCTGAGTGTCTTCCCGGAGTCTTTCGCACGCCCTTTACTTTCAAACTTTCTCCGAACGAAATTACAGAAATTGAGAAAATATTTCTAACGTCATTCTTTCGTTCATTATGAGGAAACAAGGAAAGTTCAAGTACCAAAGTTACCTAACTCGACATACGTATATACCTAGCTCTTTGCTGTAGTTTTGGAAACTTTATGAGCGTTATGAGTATTTGAGACTGATTCGGGTGTTTTTTTTTACAGATGCCTTCTACGAGGGTTATAATTTTTGCTTTGATAATTTTGGAATAAAATTAGCTTTTTTTTTTAACTTTTTGAGTGTAAATGTTTACTTTTTTAATTTATTTTCCTTCAAAAACATATTTAACCCTCCGTTAGACGCGTCAAATTTCTCTTATGCACAATAGGTAGGTAAGTAGTATGACAATAGGTCCGCTGGACCTATAATCGACTAACCGAGGGTTAACCCTCCGTTAGGCGGGTGGATTCTACTAGACGTGTTTTGGGTCTTTGCTGTTTTAAATAAAAGAATGGATGACCAAACATATACAGTCTTGGCACCAGCCGACATAGAGTATAATGCCCGCTGTTTGAAACATATCGGGTTTCGAAGCACTTGGAGGACGGCTCTGGCAAGTGTTTGGCACACGTCGAGTGGACGTATAGTGCAGTGAAAATAGGCGATTTTATTCCATGGAATGGAAATTAATCCGGACAGGATGAAACCTATACCAATCCATAGGGAAAAATCCCCTGAAAAACATATCAAAAGTTCCCAAAAACTTTGGCCGGGAAATATGTTTAATTAATGAAAAAGTAACAAGAATTGCGGTCGAGCGTCCTTTGAACGCTGATATTTCTCGTTCAATGGGTTCAATGAAATAGTAAAACTACCATTCTGTAGCGGGGAAAATTTTCTACAAAAAATAAGCGGAAACCTCTAGCTCAAAGTGTTTCGTTTCAGTTTTATTAATGTTTTAAGCTTCTGCAGCGTCGTAAACGCCAAATAATCGGCTGATCGTTCGGCGTTTAAGACGCTCAGAAGATTAAACATTAATTAAACTAAAACGAAACATTTCCAGCTAGGGGTTTCCGCTGTTTTTTATAGTAAATTTTTCACGCTACAAAATGGTAGTTCTACTTTTTTAATTGAGCCCATTGAACGAGAAATATTAGCGTACAAAGGACGCTCGACCGCGATTCTTGTTACTTTTTCTTTAATTAAACATATTTTCCAACCAAAGTTTTTTGGGAACTTTTGATATGTTTTTCAGGGGATTTTTCCCTATGGATTGGTATAGGTTTCATCCTATCCGGATTAATTTGTATTTCATATGTTATTTTGACTGCACTAATCTGCCACGGAGGATCTGCGGCCTGGGCGGCTGGTCGGACGTATGTATGCTATTGAACCGCTAGCGGTCGGTAAAGTGACATCCCAGATAATATATCGCTTCTCCAGAAGAACAATGACGCAAGTGCAAATTTTGAAATTTTTTAATTAAACCCCTCAATAGTCTTAAAAATGACTTTTAATTAAATTTTTTTAATTAAAAAATTTCAAAATTTGCACGCGTCATTATTCTTCTGGAGAATATATGGCGATATATTCATTCCTTAAAAGACGTGAAGGAGAGAAGCGTTGAAAAATCTTTTTGTCGTTTTGTCGTGTTGTCGAGGATAATCATATTACACGGATACGTTATACATGCTCAAGTAACAATATTGAGATTTGTATCTGCTAAATATTTAATACTTAGAAAACAACTGTCCTCGAAGGAACCATTAGTTCTATTTTATATATTTCAGCAAGCGGATGTCCTCAAAGTCACCGTTATATATGTAACTCTAAATGTCTCTTGTTTTAGACATTTTAGAGGAAATTAGAAGCAGTTAGTAGTGCCTACTTGTTTAAAACGTCAAACGCAATTGATTCAAATACTTTTTTCTATTAATATAAAATGTCCCCATAGTCGCCATTCCTTACAAAATATAATGTCCTCATATTCGCGGATATATGCTATGTCCTCATAGTAGCTGTTTTACGCAAAATTCAAAATATCTTGAAATTTTATCATTATTATTTTTTCTACATAGTCCTAATATATATATAATGCTTTTCTGCATCGATTTAACCCAAAATATATCGTGTCCCCAAAGTAACCTTTAGACATATATATATATATATATATATATATATATATATATATATATATATATATATAGGAGGTAGGTGATGAGCCGTGTACATTTGTTAATATTTTTCAGTGGGGTACACTTCCGATGAAATTGGAAAAATTATGTTATTAAGGACATTCCAAAGAAAAAAATAAGAAAAGAGAATTGGAGTGGTTCCGATTAATTATAACATAAAAAAATTGTTTAAAAACTTCATACATTTTTTTCGGGCGAATTTTCAAAAAAAAAATTCAAGATATTTTTTTTGGAATTGACTTTTCAGGAAGAGTAACATATATTTTTTCATGAACATCGGTCGAGCCGTTCCGGAGAAAAAGCTGTTTTTCGATTTTACTTCCCCCCTCATAACTCCCCCCCTATAGCGATTAGGGGTCTAAAAATTTAGGAGATTTAGTTTCTCATAGATGCCTATCGATCATATAAATTTGGTGCTGATACACGTGGAGGCAGATTTCACATGCTTATTCCGCTAGGCCCTTTGGAATGTAGGTTATGCTGTAGGGCTTATATCATTGGGCATGTCAAATGGTTATCAGAATCTACAGGGGGATATTTGGTAGATTACAAAATACAAAGTAAATTTTCTATTTTGTTTACAATCTTTTTGATCTCTTGTAGTGTTTTCGTATATACCACCGTTATCGAGAAAGAACCGTAACAAATACTCCGGGAATGTTCCAAAGAGTATGGGAATCAATGAGAAGAGCGGAGGCATGTGTAAGGGTTGGAGGTCACTTTCAGCAGTTTTTGTAACGTTGTTTTGTTATGTTTATTATTTAGGTTTTTCTTATTGTAGTATATCATTGCTACAAAAACCGCGTTACCTAAAAAAATTTTGAAATTTCAACACCCTGTAGATCAGTAACGAAGCTTTTACGGGCCTATGTTTATATGAACTTTTAGTCATGAAATAAGCCAAAGAATTATCTCCTTCTGTTTGTACACGATATGTAAGGACACCCTGTATAGCATAAGTCCGGGATAGTTGGACCACCGGGATAGACGGACCAGTCGAATATTTGGCTGGTCTGCCACAGCAGCGCTGCAGTCGTTGTCTGGAGTTGTTCTTCTTGAGTAGACGGAACCACGCTTAGTTTTGCTAGTGAGTTTCATATGTATTTTAGAAGAAAACTTTGTTTATTTCTTTTGGTGAGTTGAAAAATATTTTATACTGGATTTCTTTGTTATGTGATTAAGTTAGTTTAAATGATTTCAACGTAAGATCAATCCGATAACTCAAGTGTATACTTGAGTACAATATTAACCTAAAATGGCGTGCCGGTAGTATTGCATGTCTGAACGGGAGCTGGACAATTGGGATAGATGAACCAGTGAAATTTGGGATAGTTGGCCCACTTGAAAAACACATGAAGGCTGCACAAGATTCGAAAATAAACGCGATTACTGTGGAAAGCGAGATTCTCGAAAGAAGATGACTGCAGAATGATTAAATGTTCTGAACCATGTGAAAATGAATCAAACTACCTATATTTTTTAAGTATATTGACTATCGAATTTACTTATCCCTTTTTAAATAATTTATAACTCTATGCCTTGAAATAAACAATATTTATATCTTTGATAACCTGTATTTCTTGTGGTACACCCTGATTTAGTAACGTCCATCAATCCCTAGGAGGTCGTCCATCTAACCCGAGTTCCCGGGATAGATGGAACACCGAGTAAAAAAAAAGAAAAAATCATAACTTCAAGTGTGATCAGTGTAACAGCTGGAGAGGTACTTACAATTGTTCAAGGTCATATATACATATTATAAAAATATATACCAAATCCTAGACATTGCAAAGTTTCGAAAAAATGACTAAAAAAACATGGTCCAACTATCCAGGACTTACTCTATGTTACAAAAAAATTTTTAAGTGATGCAATTTTCTTCAGTTAGGTCAGAAGAAGGTGCCAAATATGTGAACCCTTTAAAAAAATTAAGTTAAAATCTTTCTAGAATAAGAACGTATACGTAAATAAATTCTAAAGTGAAAAATGATAGAAATATTATAAAGTAGTGGCAAAAATAGCACACATAGGCATTTTTCCCTACCTCGGCACATATTGTCCATATTTAATTAACACAGGGGGTCCATATTCCATACATGTACAACGAATTTAAAAATTAGGTTATAAACACAGATACTATATTTTACATGATGAGAATATGTACAAGAATTCATTTTAATCTTTCCTTCTATTAGATTAAGTCAAAAAAAGTTATGAACTAATATCCAAAAATATGAAAATCAAGCTAAATATACTTACATAGCAAAATTTTCGGGAAACAGAAAACACAACCCCCCCCCCCCCCCCGCATCTCGGACAAACACCAAGTGGAATGAAGACAAAAACGGGTGATGTTTGTGTGGCGGCCATACTAGCTTAAATTTACTCACCTTCGGATATACCGTATGTCTGACGGCAAGCGCAACAGGAGCTGTGACCTGAAAATTTGACTTCGGCAGTGTTTGGAGGATGCTCGAGTCACTCATAAACGCTGCTCGCGCAGCGTAAGGGCGAAAAGTGTCAAAATGTCTGATTTCTCGATAGCTGTCAATTATTTCTTATTTGTGAGTGACTTGAGCACCCTCCAAACACTGCCGAAGTCAAATTTTAGGTTACAGCTCCTGTTGCGCTTGCCGTCAGACATACGGTATAGCGTTATTTGTTAGATAAATAAACCAGGGGCCTAAATTAAATACATAGCTCATATTCATACTAGTTCCTCTATTGAATTGATGTAGAAATGATCAATATGAATTGAAGTTTAAAGTGCTATGCGTATTCATATATTTTTTCCTCTTACAGGTATCACATGTACGGTGCTACTATTGGTGCATTACGGATTTATTTCAAAGCAGAAAACCAGGATAATTCGACCCTTATGTTTGAGAAAAGGGGAAATCAGGAAAATGCATGGTTACACGGCATATTTAATCTTCCCAAGTCGGACAGGAACTTTCAGGTAGGCTCGCGTATGTAGGGAAGACTAGGAATCGATGTGACGCGGGTAAAAAGTTACAGCCTTATATTTTAATGAAAAATAAGTGCGCTAAGTGTGTCACTAATGCATGTGGCGTGACAGTCGGTATTGCAACGAGTATTTGTCTCTTTCTACCATTGTTTCAGCACTTATTTTTCATCAAAATGTAAAGACTTAACTTTTTATCCCTGTCATATATAATTCCGGTCTTCCCTCCGTTAAACAACTCGAATTATACGAACAAAGTATCCTCATAATTGTGCATTGGTATATGCTTATAAGTATGTACGAAGTAATTCGACTTATAGACTATACATGGTTTATATAGTGGAATGTCGTCAGGATTGGCCATAGTTTTGACTTTTGCCCATAATTTCCACGTAAAAAAGAATTCTTATAATTACTGCGCATTCTTAGAAAGGTCCGGAAAAAAGAAAACTTTTCCGAGGTATTACGAATTGATTGGATGAAAAATTAAAAAATAATGGGTATTTTTTAAAAATTAGAAATACTGTCAAGGTTGGTCAGTGCTGTCTAGGTTGGCCAGCCGCTGAAAATCGACGAAATATAGGCGCTAAATTATTCTGAATCGCAGTTTTGACAAATGAAGTAGCTGGTCGTCATTTTCGCGCACTTCAAATGCACTTCTCTTTTGCATTCAATGCATGCAACGGAATTGTTACTATGGCCATGTTCACGATTTTGTTTGTTTTTTTGATCATTCGTTAATACTTTTTGTGCTTATTAATAAGATGTGTTTGTTTTTTTTCTGAGCACTAATTTCTTTTTTTAAATGTTTAAAGTTTGATTTCGATTCAAACGAAATCCTTATTGACGTCACTAAAGCCATTGGCAAGGGGCCAAACCCGGGTTTGTGAATGGTGAAGAATCTGTTGCCCGACTCTGATTGGTCAGTTAAAATGGCGGTGAAAGTGCGACGCTTTAAAACGAATGCCTTTTTTAACATCTCAAAAATAATGGAAAAACATTTTTTTAATGATCCATTTTTTACCTACATTACTTTAATACCCTAATCTTCCGATTCATGCACTTTAAACAGTTGTACAAAAAGTTGTGAACATGCCCATTCAAGCGATGAGGCATCGCTTTCAAACAGATGAGGCAAAAGTCCTCGTCTTCATCCGAAGAGGGCTTTTTCTGCACATTTTGGGTGAACGACCTCGTTTTTAACGTTTCGTAGCATCAACAAATGACGAAGTATTATTATTACCCTGAAAAGAAAAAAAATCACGGTGGCCAACCCTGACTACACAAATGGTCCAACCTTGACGGCAAACACCAGGACCACATCGCATCACACCACAACCAAACGGGTTATCAAATTGAATTATCCTCTTGGTTTATTCCTAAAGGATAACCACATGACACACTTATATGCTTACTTTGACGATTGCATGTTTTAGCTTTAAGTTCTGGTACCGTATTCACTAATACTGGAAAACCATTTTCGTCTTTCCCAAGCCACTGAGTGCACTATGACGTAGCGTTTCGGTGAGGGCCCTCGATGCCCTCCGCTACTCACAATCCGGCGGTCACGATGCCGCGCGCGAAACGAAGAAGGCCGATGGGTGCCAGGTGCAACGGCGAATGCACCGCGAGGGGGAGGCGAACGGGCTCCCCGTCGACGACCGATCTCCGGGAGATCGGGAACGGATGAGAATCGGGAGATCGGAAACGATCCGATCTCCGTCGGGCTCGGCTACCTCTAGCAAATGGTAGAGGGGCGGTTCGAGAGGTGCGGGCTGGGACCCGGAAGGACGGATTCGCGGACGGGTTCGCGAAAAAGCCAGTCGAATGCGCTAAGGAACAAAAGACAACCGTTTATTCGACCACGGAACAAACAACGGAAACAACGGAGTGGTGCCGCACAACGCAACGGACACCACTCGATTCGCCAAATGAGGCGGAACGCTTGCGCGAAGGCGCTAACGGCGCGATAACGGCGCGAAAACGGCGCGGAGGCGAGTCGGAGGTCGTTCGCGTGACAGGAGGGGAGCGTACCGGGGCTGCAGCGGTCGTTCCTGGCTGGGTGCGTCCCGGCTCGTCGACTTTCGGGCTGCAGATCCGGGGACCCTTTCGGCTCCGATCTGGGCCTCCGGGGATAGCTCGATTTCGATCGCGTAGGGGCTCTCCCAATGGAGCTCGTCGTAGCTCCTCGTCTCGCTCTTCTCGGGCCTTCGGATGCTCTACGCACTACTTTGCTAGACGCCGAACATATCGGGGTCTCGTACGCAATCTAAGCAATCTAACTCCGGACTCTCTCTCTCTCTCTCTCTCTCTCTCTCTCTCTCTCT